>JAJOOR010003596.1:0-81889 GCA_036250505.1 Solanum acaule | reverse complement strand
TTTTTTTTTTTAATGGAGATATATAATATTTGAGTGAAGCTATGTTATCAGCTTATCATTTATATGATGGAATTCCTTTACGAAAAATTGGTTGAACTTTTATAGAAATATTTTTTTTCCAAATTAAACTTTTGAAAATATTTGGGTAAAGTGTCTTATTAAAGTCTTGTCATAAGTTTTTTAAAGTGAGAAGATTTCACTTGATTTTGTTATTCAAAATTCAATATGTGTTCATCTACTTGATGATTTAAAAATTATCTAAATAAAATGAAGTTGGATGATAATGGTGCTAAGGAATTAAGTAATTTCTTAACAAGTATTTATGTTAATTTTAAGTCAATGAACCTCTATTTAGTGATTACATTGATTTGAGACAAAGAATAATATAACATGTTTTAAGAGATGGAATTATATCCATCAATTGTGTGAAGTTCAAAGTGAATTTGGTCAATTCTTTGACTAAAGATTTGGGATAATATTAACAAATGAAGGCTCAAATCGGACTATTGTCAAGTTGTATATAGAACATGATGGTAACCCAAGCTATGTGATTGAAAATCTCATGTTATAGGTTCATATGCATAATAACAATTCATTGTTTGATCTTCTGCACTATAAACTTTTGTCCTATCTGTGATCTATTATGATGTGCATTTAGTTAAAATGTGCAAGGAAGGAGAGGTTGAGTTGTAAACTCTTAATCTATTACCATATCCTTTATAGGTGGTGTATTGCTTTGTAGAATACACTTGATGGATGAACTTATGTGGGTGTGAATTCTGCCGCTTCTATGAATAGACACATTTCTAAAGCATTCATGAATACGAAGACACAGACACGACTTCTTCGTTTAAAATCGCGATAACGACAAAGATTGTGCAAGTATAATGTGATAGAATAAAACTAAGTTTGGAAAAAAAGTTTTGGTCCCCGGAAGTTCTACACTTCACCATTTGTTCGGTTAGTTTAATCTTATTTTTTCTAGGTCTGATTCATATTCTACGAGACACTAGACTCGACACATTATTATTCTTTTTGGAAACACAACAATACTGATATTTTATATATAATATTCATTAATATTCATTTTAAGATATATGGGAAATATTGATAAAATATCTTTATTATATTAAAAAGTATAAGACTAATCTTTGAGATTCTTTATATCTATTATTAGTGTTGGTCAAAATAATTAATTATATATTATTGTCTCACATT
This sequence comes from Solanum acaule, assembly GCA_036250505.1. Lineage (NCBI taxonomy): Eukaryota > Viridiplantae > Streptophyta > Magnoliopsida > Solanales > Solanaceae > Solanum > Solanum acaule. The sequence goes on along the minus strand of JAJOOR010003596.1, from coordinate 80,671 downwards.
ATATTACCCTTAATGTTATTCTATTAAAAAATTTAATGCGGTTATTTGGTCATTATGATAGTGAATTAATTTTCTTATTTTTTCACGTCTCAATAAGACGAGAGATTCTAGCAAATTAAACATCTATTATTTTTAGGACAATTTTATTATGATACAACTATATATATTTTTACATATAAATTTATCATACTTTTAAGTACATTTATTTATTTATTTTACAATATGATAAAAATACTACTATTAAATATATTTTATAAGACATATATATGTCGTACCTTGTATTGTACCCTTTTCTTAAACTAACTAATTAACTTATCATTTAATTATTAAAAGCAAATAAATAAACAAGTTTTCCTAATCATATTTTCCTAAATTGAGTTAAAGGACTATCTTCAGATAGGCTCTGAGGGGTGCTTAACACCTTTAGTTGTTCTTCCACTTTAGCATATTTGCATGTTCTTGGAACTCAGTTCAATTAGATATCAGTTTATAGTACTTAGTGGTAGGGATTGCAGCTCCTTCCCTCCATACTCATCTTGTTTAGAATTCATTCGAGGACAAATGCTCCCAAGGGAGAGATATTGTAACACCTCAGACTTGAGAAAATAGAAAAATGCAGTTTTCCAGAATCTGGTGTCAGAATCAACTAAAACCATCCATGAAATGTAGATAGAACCATAGACCATAGGTAGGACCACCGACCGAAGGTGGGGTCCCTTGGTTCAGTCCCAGACTTATGGGTATTTCAGAATCTAAAGATGATAACTACAGTCGTGAACCAGGGTCCGTTGATTAACTCACAAACCGTAGGATTGTTCTGTCGTAAATGTCCGGTGTTTGATGGTCTCTGATCCCACTGATGGTGGACCAGTACGGTCTGTGGTTGGACCTACAGACCGTAGGTGAGGGTCAACAACCATTTAGAGGAAAATGGTTGTTGGGTCAACTTCAATCGGTCATATCTTTTAGCATAAAATGAAATAGGTGGCCCGTAACCTACCGAATGAAAGATAATTGAATCCTCTTTCCAACGCCACCGAGTTTTCTAAAAACCCATCTCCGAGTAATAATTTATGCTATTCTTAGTGAAGCCTAGTGGGGCAGAGCTTGATTGACGACTCCTACCGATGGTTGGTAGGTCAACCATGGCCCGTAAATCCTATAGTAGGTGGCACTCATCAGATTTATGTCAGGGTCATTTTGATTTTTTCCCTATGCATTGGGAACTTAAACTACGTCGTTTGATGCCTAAACAACATTGTTTTACTCAGTTTAAGCCTAATAACTTAGTCAGACATACCCAGAACCTTTATTCACGAAAAATCATCCAAACTTAGAGAAAAAAAGAGAAGAAAGAGGCGCCAGTTTCCCAAGAACAACCAGAAGTTTTATTTCAAGTTTCAACCCCGAAATCGAAGGTTTTCTCCATAGATTTTATCCCCAGGTTTGTGGGATTTCACTAGTGGATTCCTTTCATCCACTAGGTCCCTAGAATTTAGTCAGACACTATTTTGTCTATACCATGTATAGATCTATGGTTTCTAAATCCCTGTATAATTGTTGTGATTTAGCTGTTGTAATATTCGTAATCAAAATATCATGATTTCTTGGAATGTTGTTTAGTTCTTTGCATGAAACTCAGAACCCCAGTTTGTGTAGATTGTGTTAGTTCTGAATTACACTTTCTAGGTCAGTTAAATGGATAATCATGCTTCATTTTTCGAATGTCATATTATCAGTATATAAATGTTGCATTCTCAGATTTGCATGTCAGTATTTGAGCTATTCAGTATGTCAGTATTTCAATTACATTTCAATCATATACATATTCAGTTGGGACTAGAGTTAACACCGAGTTGGACGAGGATTCAGTGTACCCTAATAGTCCCAGAACTACGTGCCACCGTAGGATTATAAATCCCTTCTATGGGAATCTGATTTAGTGATCACGCCAGTCATGCCTTTATACCCTTGGCAAGGTATATTGGGTCCTCTTAATGGGGCGTATACATCGGACGCCATGTTTAGCTCACATGGTTTTAAGTCGGTTAATAGTAGCTCCCACAGTTAGATTCTAGGTGCATTTCACAAGGTTTTCAGTATATACTTCAGTATTCAGTTCATCATTCAATTTAGCTTTTCAGTTATGTTTTTCAGTATTTACATTCTTGCTCAGTTTACAGTATTGCTCATTTATGCCTTGTTTCAGCTTATATATGTTTGTTCAGCTTAGTGTATATATCCTGTATCCTCAGTACATTCAAAGTACTAACACATACTCTGCGCTACATCCTTTCCTCATGTAGGTTCAGGTACTCAGCCTCCAGATCGACTTAGATCAATTCTTGGTCCGCATTTCAGCAGCTTCAGTAGTGAGTCCTCATATTCCGAGGACAATAGACATGCTCTTATTATAGTCTTTATTTCCAGTTTTCAATTTTGTTCGAGTTAGCTGGGGGTATGTCCCAGCAACTCCACTCAATTAGAGGCTTTTCTGACATAGTAGTAGAATTGCTTGAGTTGTTAAGTGATTGCTTCAGTTATCGCTAAACTCTTAGTATGTTTTATACGTTCAGCCTAGTTGGGTATTCCCCACTTTCAGTTATCCAATGTTTTAGCTTTCGCATAGTATATGTCTTATTCAGTTATTCTCAGTATGCTTGATATATGCTAGACACAGGGTTAGCTTGGGGTCACTCGTGATCTTAGGTCCCGTGTTATGCCAAGGAGGTAGCTTCGAGGCGTGACAGATCGTGTTCGACGAGCTTGACTAATGTCGCTGAGTTGGTCACAAATTGAATTTTGGACCAAACTTTTGGAAACTATAAATAGCTCAAAGGAGAGAGTTTTTTAAATTCCTTTTGGAGAGTTCTGAGAAGTGAATATATTGAAATTTTTTGTGTATAAGATATTTCACCATGTGAAAACATCTTAAGTTTTGGGATTTTCTATTTTAAGTTTGCAATTGACAATTCGAAGTTGAAATTAAAGTGGGTGTTGATTATAGTTGTTTAATTTCATCACATTCATGGCTTCTCTCATGATAGGTACAATTTCTTTACTTTTTGTGATGGGTGACTAAAATCCCAATTCTAGGGGTGCAATTATGGGGTTGAGTGTTGATTTAATGTACTGGGTATTGTGTTTTGATGTGTTTTATTGCTATATATTCATGGGTTTGGAACAATCACTATGGGGTTAATTCATGGGTTAAAGTTGCAAACTTAATCCCTAATCTCGATCTTCGATTAATGCTCGGAAGAGATTCATTGAAGTGGTAATTAGTTTGATACATGCAATTTAGGTTTGATGTCTATGACTTGCTTGAAAAGAGAGGTTATGGGTTGGATCTAGTTGCTCAAATCTGCTCGGAGGAGAGATTCACGTAAGGTAATGGGTTGATATCTAATTCACTTAGATGAGACCGAAAGGAGATTCTATGAAATGGTGCTATGAGAACGAAAGAAGATTAATGTCATTGAAGATTACCTAGCCTATCCATGAGTATTTAATATAATTGAGCAACAAAACTAACCCTATGTAACAATGGTTCCAATTCCTGCATCCCTAGTTATTCTCTTAATTGCTAGATTTCTTGATCTTTAATTTAATTGTGATACTTGACACTTCAAACTTCTAGTAAATTTGGTGGAATTATCCACTCTCTTGTTCTAACATACTACAATGCATATGTACACATTTTCAATTTCTTAGTTAAATTCTTATCACTAAGCTATTCCTTGTGTGATTCGACCCCGAGTCTTACTTGAGTAGTTTTATTGACAAATATCGTTTATCCTTTGAATTTATTTTTGAGAGCAGTTCAACACAAGAGATTTTTTTTTAATGGAGATATCTAATATTTGAGTGAAGCTATGTTATCAGCTTATCATTTATATGATGGAATTCCTATACGAAAAATTGGTTGAACTTTTAAAAAAAATTGTTTTTTCCAAATTAAACTTTTGAAAATATCGGGGTAAAGTTTCTTATTAAATTCATGTCATGAGTTTTTTAAACTGAGAAGATTTCACTTGATCTTGTTATTCAAAATTCAATATGTGTTCATCTACTTGATGATCTAAAAATTATCTAAATAAAATGAAGTTAGATGATAATGGGGCTAAGCGATTAAGTAATTTCTTAACAAGTATTTATGTTAATTTTAAGTCAATGAACCTCTATTTAGTGATTACATTGATTTGAGACAAAGAATAATATAACATGTTTTAAGAGATGGAATTATATCCATCAATTGTGTGAAGTTCAAAGTGAATTTGGTCAATTCTTTGACTAAAAAGTTGGGATAATATTAATAAATGAAGGCTCAAATAGGACTATTGTCAAGTTGTATATAGAACATGATGGTAACCCAACCTATGTGATTGAAAATCTCATGTTATAGGTTCATATGCATAATAACAATTCATTGTTTGATCTTCTACACTATAAACTTTTGTCCTATCTGTGATCTATTATGATGTGCATTTAGTTAAAATGTGCAAGGAAAGAGAGGTTGAGTTGTATACTCTTAATCTATTACCATATCCTTTATAGGTGGTGTATTGCTCTGTAGAATACACTTGATGGATGAACTTATGTGGGTGTGAATTGTGCCGCTTCTATGAATAGACACATTTCTAAAGAATTCATGAATACGAAGACACAGACACGACTTCTTCGTTTAAAACCGTGATAACGATAAAGATTGTGCAAGTATAATGTGATAGAATAAGACTAAGCTTGCAAAAAAAGTTTTGGTCCCCGGAAGTTCTACACTTCACCATTTGTTCGGTTAGTTTAGTATTATTTTTTCTAGGTCTGATTCATATTCTACGAGACACTAGACTCGAGACATTATTATTCTTTTTGGAAACTCAACAATACTGATATTTTATGTATAATATTAATTATTATTCATTTTAAGATATATGGTAAATATTGATAAAATATCTTTATTATATTAAAAAGTATAAGACTAATCTATGAGATTCTTTATATCTATTATTAGTGTTGGTCAAAAGAATTAATTATATATTATTGTCTCACATTATATTACCCTTAATGTTATTCTTAAAAAATTTAATACGGTTATTTGGTCAATATGACAGTGAATTAATTGTCTTTATTGCATTTATCAAATAGATTGTTAGCAGATTTGAAGGAATATTTGATAATTGGGTTAATAGCCTTTATTTTAATTACTACTCATTGAATGTCATTTTGTGCAAGAATTTGGAGCTCTCAAATTGATATCTCTATGGGGGAATGTTGGTAAAATATCGTTATTATATTAAAAAGTAAAAAAATAATCTTTAGGATTCTTTATATCTATTATTAAAGTTGATCAAGCAAATTAATTATATATTATTGCCCCATATTATATTGCCTTAATGGTATTTTATTAAGAAATTTTCAAACAATTATTTAATTTAATATGACAGTGAATTAATTGTCTTTATGTCATTTATCAAATTGATTGTACACAGATTTGAAGGAATATTTGGTAAGTAAGTCAATATCCTTTATGTCAATTACTACTCATTGAATGTCATTTTGTCCAAAGATTTGGTGCTCTCAATTTGTGATCTCTATTAATAGTAAAATTTTGGTTTTATCTAAGGAACTGAAAAAAGAATAACAAGAAAAACATGTTTTCTTATTTTGCATTGCTGGGTTTTCATTAAGTAAAATATTTCCTTTTTAGGTTCTCGCTCCTAGTTTTAATACTATAAGCTATTGTTGAATCATGGAAAATACACCTTAACCAGTGAAATATCCTCAAGGATATTGCCAGAGGCACGCCTCAAACTAGGAGATTTTCGTGATTTTCAATATCTTCAAACATAATTCATGAATTTTTACATCTTATGATAATGTTAGTTTTATAATTCATGAATTTGAATTCCCAATATTTTAATTGTTATACTGTAGATTTAATTAGTGTTGTATGAGACAGCCAAGGTTATTACATGTTCTGTTGGAAAGAATTTTGATGTCGCATACTTGATATTGGGTGAGATTCTGTAATCAGTCAGGCAACGAATCTTTAATGATTGTAAGAAATATATGAATGTATTATTTCAATTAAAGCACTATATGTATTGTGATTTGTTCGTAATGTGATATTTGGAAAATAAATTTATGAAAAGTGTGTATTGTTTCCCCCTCATGACAAGCAAATCACAACCTACTGTGAGAATAGAGTAAGTCATAGAATATCAGACTCGTTTATAATGATCGGTAAAAAGATAGGATTCCTAAGTGGTGTAACCAAGTATATGTGAAGATTTTTGCCAACAGTGAAGTAATCATAATTTTTTTTAAGAAGAGGAGTAAACAGAGAAACAAATCTTGAGCTTTTATAAGAGGGGGATCCGAGCAAACATGAGGTGTTGTCGACATAGTGGAACAATCAAATTTATTTTATTTTAGAGTGAACTTCGAATTATGACTCTAATGGTAGTTTACTAATTTTAACGAGTTTCATATAAATTAGGGTAATATTGTTAAATTGTGTTATATTAAAGGAATACTCAAGGGGGTTTTCATTGTAGCACACTAAAAACATCTTTCAATTTGAGCTTTCGGTATGATTTAAGTCTTGTCAATATGAGAATATTATGATGAACCAATGATCATCTAATTGAATAGGATAATCATTAATAACATATAAATGAAATATGATAGTTGATTTCAAAATTTGTTGCTTAATCGAGGAGGGGCAAACTACAGACATAATTATTGCTTTAGTTTTGATATTTTCACCTTTTTTATGGAGAAACATTAATTTTATTCTAAGTTTAATATTTTGGGATATAATTATTAATTATTTGAATCTTGAATGGTGATATCAGGGTATGTTTTCAACCTTTATGAACATGGTATGTAAGGATTATTGAGACTTATCCTTTATCATGAAATAGAAAATAAATTAAAATTTTCCCATCAACAACCGCGATTGACACTCAGCAAGCACCTATCCATGTCAAGTGAACCAACATTCATCTTATTAGATACCAAATATCAAGAGAAATTTTTTCTAAGAATCTACAATAGTACAAGCATCCTAATAGTTATGTAATCCATCAAACAATCTACCAACAAAAATAGATTATCCGCTATAAACAATAGTAACACGAAAATGACTTCATGTCTAGAAACACTAAGATATCATAATCTATCTCTCAAAATCTACTAAAGGAGTATCTTATTCAAATAAAAATACAAGAGTCTAGGGGTATAACCCAATAATAACTAAAAGAAAAAAAGAAGAAGGAAAGAATAAAGGTTCCACCACGTTAGTATATAGTTTGCTCACCTACACTTAAAATACTAAGTGTCTCCAACTAGGACAAAAAGGAACCCGTGCGGTACTTGATCTTGTATATATAAAAGCAGAAAAACAACAACGGTGAGCATAAAGATTAACCAAATCTCTGTCTTCTACTCTTCTTAAACAACTTATGATTACTCCACTGTAGGCATAGATCTTTCCAAATATTTTATTTACACCACTTGAGAAATCTACCTTTTATGCGACCATTGTAAAATGGGTTTGCTATTCTATGACCTGCTCTTTTCTCAAAGTTAATTGTGATTTTCTTATTATGAAGGGGAAGCCATACACATTTTTCTAGATTTGTTTTAAGAATATATCACATTAGGAATTAATCACAATACGTGTAGTTTAAATTTAAATAATAAACTTATATACCTTAAACTCATTAAAAATTTGTCTCCTGACTGATTGTGGAATCTTACCCCACGTCATGTATGCGACATCAAAACACTTTTCAATAGTATTTGCAATGACCTTTGCAGTCTCATGGCGTGGATTAAACCTGTAGTATAACAATTAAAATATTGGGAGGTCAAATTTATGAATTAGAAAACAAATACTATTATAAGATGTAGATATTGCAATTCAAGGGAGGTGAAAGCCCAACAAATTTTGGTGCTCATTTATCACGATTTTCTATCATAGAATCGGAAGCTCATGGGCAAGGTTCTTCAGTTGAAGCGTGGCACCCAGGTAGGCTAGGTTTTCTATAAATTAAGCAAATAGACATATTTTTACCGCATGATTTATTATACCTTTAGGGAAATTGATTGTATTGTCCTTCAGGCATGGAGCCTAGATGGTTAAAGGTTGTTGTTATTGCTGTTAATGTGGGGAAAATAGAATGACTAAAGGGAGGTTCCTTAGTTCTTGATTGTTAACCGTATGTTTTGTTGGTGAGGTGGTTGATGGTAATTGTAAGGTTAGGTGTTATGAAATTGCTGAGTTATAGCCATTTATGGGATTTGTGGTAATCAAGGGGAAGAACTGTATACTCATAATGGGTTCATTATAAGGCCATTTATATAAAGGTGATTTGTGTTGTCTAATAAATGTGTGTAAGCTTGTTAACAGCTTTAGGGTATCACTTATAATGCTTGTAGGGGAAACCAAAGGGAAGTATATGTATTTGACATCATGTTGATAATCTCATTTAATCATCTTTTTACTTTACTTTTGAGTTGTGATAGTGTTGTGCATTATTGTTTGTGATTGTGATATGCTCAGGTACCATGCAAGTATAGGAATACTAATAGTTGGCTCAAATATCACAATGGTATGGATACTAACGGTTGGCTCGAATACCACTGTAACACCCCGTATCCAAAAAGGGGAAAATAGCAGATTTCCAGAAAATTGCAGGTGCCAGACCACGCTGGACACCCATGGCCCGTGGAGTGGACCACGGACCGTAGGTGTGGTCCGTGGTTGGCCGACCTGGTAACGCTAAGGGCTTCAAGGCCACGACACGACCTACAGACCGTAGGTCAGACCACGATCCATGGTCATGTGTCCATGGTTAGAGACCCCAGAAATCACCCTCTCTGATCATGACCAACGGTCCACCAGGACGGGCCGTGGGTCATACCACGGTCCGTCGATTGGGGTCCGTGAATTGTAACCTGGCAGCTAATTTTTCAGGGTCAGTTGGGTCTTTTCCAAATTAATTAATTCCTATACTATATCATTTTGCTTATATTAAGAACCCTTATATAAGCCTTTTTCCACTTAATTCATTCTTCCTAAATCCCCAAAGAAAACCAATTCCTCTCAAATATTTTGCTCAAACCGAATCACGCCAACGTTATGAAAGTTCCTGGATCGTGTAAAATAATAGTAGTACCAAAGACAGCTGAAGAAGAAGAAGGATTCACCTAGGTTTTCAAGCTAAGGATCCAAATTATCCATTGAAGATAGGCAGTTGGACTTGAGGTATGGTAGCTTTCATGCATGAATCTCTTTCATTCATGGAGTCCCCAAATTCCTCTATTTCAAATGGTAGAATTCTCCAACTAGCTAGGATTTTCTTCAAACACCATGGGTTCTTTTGATTATTGATCTTAATGGTTTATTTATGTTTAAATAAGCATGAATTAATGATTTACAATGCTTTTATGATGATCCCCTTATGAACCCATGCAAACCACCATGTTTTCCCAATTGTGATCTCCTAGGGTTGGGTTGTTGGTTATGAAAGAGGAGTTTTATGATCTAAAGTATGAAGTAATATAATTACATGAATTTATGATAAAATCCCTACCTAATGTTAGAATTACAGGTTTGGTGATTGAAAGTAGTTTTGAACCTTGAAAGGGCAAAGTATGAGTTATGCATGATCTTATGATACCTATGTAAATACAATTAAGGGTGCTTTGAGAGTAAAGTTCCAATGTTTTTATTGTTGTTGTGTTGTTGAAAGGTTATTCTCATAAAACATTTACAACCATGATGTGAAAGGTTTTCTCACATAGAAAGGATTCTTAGGTTGAAAGGCTATTCTCGCCTAATTTAATCAATGAATAAGAGCTATCCTAATGAACTAGCTTTGATTGACAAGATGACATATCTTTCTATGAATAAGAAAATACTATTCCGTGGGAATTAAGCTTAGCACCGAGTGGATATTGATATTGAGATGGAAGCTCTCCCATTAGTAGAAGCCAGGTTTCTAGAAGAAGTCTCATGAGATGGAAGCTCTCCAGATAGTAGAGGCTGGATTTCTAGTAGCAATCTCCTTATCCCATAAACTATGTGCCCCCATAGGATGATTAGCTAGTGGAACAACCCTTTTTGGTGTGGGAGATTGAGTGATCATGTTTTAGCTAGCATGGTCTCTATGTCGGTTAAGGCTAATTTTCCCACAATAAGATGATTAATGAAATAAGGTTACTTAAAGAAGTATCTTTTATGTGTTCAAAGGCTTAAATATGATTTAGCTTGCATTAGTCATGATGTTACGAGCTATGTTTTTCAACTATCTCTATTATGATGTTTAAACTTGGTAAATTGCATATCATGAAATAAAATGTCCTTCTTAGCATGTTTTAATTGTTTTTATGCATAGCTATCATACTTGGTGAATTTTTGTACTAACGCATACTATTGCCTACATTTTTCCCAAATGTAGGGTCCGACAGTCAGGGTTTCCATTCTAGTGGCTAGAGCTTGGACTTTGATTTCCTTTCGAGTTTGGTGAGTCCTCATGGTTCGAGGAAGGACTTTCCTTATTGTAGTTTCCCTTTCATATTTCCTTTTTGAACATGATGTATGGGCTAGGCCCACTTTCATTCTATTGTAATAGATGGCTATGTTGAGACATGAGTTAGACTTCCATTTTTTATAAAACTCATTTTGGACTTAAATGTTGTTTTACTCTTTATTATTCTAGTACTTTATGTTATGATATGATAAGTAGCTTATATGGTATCCTCGGGGTTCTATATGCCAAGTTACATCTACGGGGTACCCCTGGGTCGTGATAAACTTGGTAATCAGAGCACAAGGTTTAGAATGGTCCTAGGATGTCTCATAAGTCACTCTAGTAGAGTCTTGTTCATAAGTATGAGGCGCGCCATATTTTTGAATGAGAAGCTACAAGATCATTAGGAAACTCCACTTCTTTCATTAGTCTTAAGTCGTGCCATAAAATTTAACTCTATAAAGTCTCTCTTCTAATCCTTACCTTATGTTCTTCAGGATATGTCTTCTCAAAGGGCTTATACTAGAAGGACTGTGAGGAAGAATGAGGAACAAGGATCTCCTCTTCAAGCTCCTTAAATAGATCTTTTGGTTGAGAATATGACAAATGTGGAGGTTAGGTCGGCTTTTCAAATGTTAGCTCAAGCTTTGGCGACTCAAGCCAATAGAGAGGTTGTAGCTCCTGTGAATCCTAGTGTGAATTCGGCGGCTTCAAGAGTGAGGGACTTTGCAAGGATAAACCCTTCAAAATTTTATGGCTCCAAAGTGGAGGAGGATCCTCAATGGTTTATCGACGAGAACTATAAGGTACTTGCTATTATGGGGGTTACACCGGTGGAGAAAGCGGAGTTACCTGCTTACCAATTGAAAGATGTTGTTCAAGTGTGGTATGATCAATGGAAGGGAGAGAGACCGGTAGGAGCGGGTCCCATAGAGTGGGAAGTGTTTAAATCGGTGTTTCTTGATAGGTTCTTTCCCCACGAGTTGAGGGATGCAAAGGTGAAAGAGTTCATTAACCTTCGTCAAGGAAGTATGAGTTTTAGGGAGTATGATCTAAAGTTCACCCAACTATCCAAGTATCCTCCAACTATGGTGGCGGATTTGAGGGCTAAGATGAGTAAGTTTGTGACGGGCGTGTCCAACATGGTAGAAAAAGAATGTCGTACTACAATGCTCATCCATGATATGGATATCTCACATCATATGGTGTACACCCAACAAATTGAGGAATCAAAACTCAAGGAAAAGAATAGAGAGGTAAAGAGGGCTGGAACCGGTGATGGGGACTTCTCCAACACTACATCCGACGGATAAGGTCGACCTAGGTTTAGACAAAGTTTTTCCGGTCAAGGTTCCTCTAATGCACCACCTAAGTTTAACAAGAACAGGGTGTCTAACCCTAAATCTCAAGGAGGTAATGGAGGTTGCTCTTCTTTGGCTAGGTCTATATATGACAAATGTGGGAAGAAACATAATGGTAAGTACCTATATGGCACCGATGGATGCTTTAGTTGTGGGAAAAGTGGTGACAAAATGAGAGATTGCCCCATGCTTTCGGCAAAAGGAAAGGAAGGCAAGAAAGCTCCTCCTAGCGGTTCAAATTTCAATGCTCCAAAGCAAAATCTCTTTTATGCTCTTCAAACCCGAGGTGACCAACAGAACTCTCTGGATGTAGTCACCGGTATGTTAAAAGTTTTTCATCATGATGTGTATGCTTTATTAGATCCGGGTGCTACTTTAGCTTTTGTGACGTGATATGTGGCTATGACGTTTGATGTTCCTCCAGATGTGTTGTTAGAACCTTTTTTTGTCTCTACTCCTGTTGGTGATTTTGTGGTGGCTAAGAAGGTCTACAGAAGATGTCTTGTCTCCTTATCACATAGAGTTACTCTTGTTGATTTGGTAGAGCTAGACCTGTTAGACTTTGATGTTAACTTGGGTATGGATTGGTTGCATACATGTTATGCTTCTATAGATTGTAGAACTCGTGTGGTCAAGTTTCAGTTCCCAAATGAGCCTATCCTAGAGTGGAAGGGGGGTAATTCTATGCCTAGAGGTCAATTTGTGTCCTATCTTAAATCTAGAAAGATTGTTTCAAAAGGTTTCTTTCACAATCTTGTTAAGGTGAGGGATGTAGATTCTTAAACACCTACTCTTGAGTCGGTCCCTGTAGTTAGAGAGTTTCCAAAAAATTTCCCCGATGTTTTGCCTGGTATTCCTCCTTGTGGGAAATAGACTTCTTTATTGACCTTCTCCCAGATATGTAACCTATCTATATCCCTCCTTATAGAATGACTTCGGCAGAGTTAAAAAAGTTGAAAGAGCAACTAAAGGATTTTTTGGATAAGGGTTTCATCCGACCGAGTATCTCTCCATGGGGTGCTCCCGTGTTGTTTGTTAGAAAGAAAGATGGGTCTCTTCGAATGTGCATTGATTATCGTCAATTGAATAAAGTGACCATTAAGAATAAGTATACTTTTCCAAGAATTGATGACTTGTTTGACCAACTTCAAGGGGCTAGTATTTCTCTAAGATTGATCTTTGTTCGGGTTATCACCAATTGAGGGTGAGAGGGGATGATATTCCAAAGATGGCTTTTCAAACCCGGTATGGTCATTATGAGTTTTTGGTTATTTCATTTGAGTTGACTAATGCTCGGGCGACGTTTATGGACTTGATGAATAGGGTGTTTAGACAACACCTTGATATGTTCGTAATTGTGTTAATTGATGATATTTTGATCTATTTGAGGAGTGAGAATGAGCATGTGGACCATTTGTGAATGTTGTTGCAAGTTCTTAATGATCAACAACTTTTTGCAAAGTTTAGCAAGTGTGAATTTTCGTTAAGGTCCGTAGCTTTCCTTTGTCATATTGTATCAAGTAACGGAATTGAGGTAGATCCTAAGAAGACGAATGCGGTCAAGAGTTGGCCTAGACCTCTAAATCCTTCCGACATTAGAAGATTTTTGGGGTTGGCCGGTTCCTATAGAAGGTTTGTTGAGGGATTTTCTTTCATTGCTTCTCCTTTGACGGCTTTGACTCAAAAGAAGGATAAGTTTGTGTGGTCGGAAGCTTGTGAGAAAAGTTTCCAAGAGTTGAAAGATAGACCTACTTCCGCTCCGTTGTTGACCTTACTAGAAGGTACGGATGGTTTTGTGGTGTATTGTGATGCCTCTAGAGTTGGGCTGAGATGTGTACTGCTTATGCAAAATGGTAAGGTGATTGACTAGTCCTCAAGGCAACCTAAGATCCATGAGAAGAATTATCTCACCCATCACCTTGAGTTAGTGGCGGTAGTGTTTGCCTTAAAAATATGGAGGCATTATTTGTATGGGGTCATGTGGATGTTTTCACCGATCATAAGAGTCTATAATATGTGTTTAGTCAAAAGGACTTGAATCTCCGCCAAAGAAGGTGCCTAGAACTCTTGAAGGATTATGAAATAAGTGTCCTTTATCACCTTGGTAAAGCTAATGTGGTAGCGGATTCTCTTAGTAGATTGTCAATAGGTAGTGTGGCTCATGTAGATGAAGAAAAGAAGGAGTTGGTTCATGATGTTCATAGGTTGGCCCGACTAGGTGTTCAACTAGTGGATTCCACCAAGGGTGGTGTCATGGTCCATAATGGTTCTGAATCATCATTTGTGATGGATGTGAAGTCTAAGCAAGGTCTTGATCCTCTTATGGTTGAATTGAAAGAAGCGGCGCTTAAAAAGTGTGTTAAGGCTTTCTCCCAAGGGGGAGATTGTGTGTGTAGGTATAAAGGCCGGTTATGTGTTCTGAATGTTGATGACTTGAGGGAACAAATTTTAGAAGAAGCCCATAGTTCTCAGTATTCTATTCACCCGGGAGCCACCAAGATGTACCATGATCTACGGGAAGTCTATTGGTGGAATGGTATGAAGAAAGATATTGAGGAATTTGTGGCCAAGTGTCCTAGTTGTCAACAAGTGAAAGTTGAGCACCAAAGGCCGGGAGGTTTGTCCCAAGATATTGCTATTCCTACTTGGAAGTGGGAAGATGTGAATATGGACTTTATTGTAGGTTGCCACGTACCCGGAGACAACATGATTCTATTTGGGTCATTATAGATCTAATGACAAAATCAGCTCACTTTATTCCCGTCAAGGTTTCCTTTTCGGCGGAGGACTATGCTAAGTTGTACATAAGGGAAATGTTGAAGTTGCATGGAGTTCCTTTATCCATTATTTCTGATCGTGGTACTCAATTCACTTCTCACTTTTGGAAGTCATTCCAAAGGGGTCCTGGCACTAAGGTTAAGCTTACCACGACTTTTCATCCCCAAACCTATGGGAAAGCAGAGCGTACGATCAAAACTTTGGAACATTTGTTAAGGTCATGTGTAATAGACTTCAAGGGCAATTGGGATGACTATTTACCATTAATAGAGTTTGCCTACAATAATAGCTATCACGCAAGTATAGGTATGGTTCCGTTTGAGGCATTGTATGGTAGGAGGTGTAGATCTCCCATTAGTTGGTTTGATGTGGGTGAAGTGGCTTTGATAGGTCCCGAGTTAGTTCATGAGGCTATTGAGAAAATTCAACTTATTAGAGAGGTTGAGAACGGCCCAAAGTCGGCAAAAGTCTTATGTCGATGTTAGAAGGAGGGATCTTGAATTTGATGTTCATGATTGGGTTTATTTGAAAATCTCACCCATGAAGGGTGTAATGAGATATGGTAAGAAAGGGAAGCTTAGTCCCCAGTATGTAGGCCCATATCAAATTTTGAGGTGTATTGGTAAGGTTGCCTATGAGTTAGATTTGCCAAATGAGTTGGCATCGGTGCATCCGATTTTCCATGTCTCTATGCTTAAGAAGTATGTTGGAGATCCTACATCCATAATCCCCCTATAAGGGTTGGGAGTTGATGAAAGTCTCTCTTATGGGAAGTTCTGGTTGAGATTTTAGACCGGCAAGTCAAAAAGTTGAGAAACAAGGAAGTTGCCTCCGTAAAGGTGTTATGGAGGAATCACTTAGTTGAGGGTGCCACTTTGGAGTTCGAGGCCGATATGAAATCCCAACCTACTCTAGCTTGACGTAATGAGTTCCTCTTGGTTTGTTTTAAGTATTGAGAGTAATGTGTGATTTATGTGTTTCCATGATTTCCTTATGATTATGCATGTTCTTGAAAGGTTTAAGTTTTGAAAGAAATGACTTGTATGGTTTATTTTCCTCATGTTGTTGTGCATTGAATATGAATTGCCTATAGACTTCATGAGATGATTGTTGAACATGCATTAGCTATCCTTCTTTACAGTAAATTGCATAAAGGCTCCATGAGATTGTGTTGAGCATGCTTTTAGTTTGAAGAAGGTATTCCTCCTTAGATATAAGAAACTTTGAATTTCATGCATATTGGATTGCTAAATGTAGTTCCTACTTCTTTTTTGGTGCATTTGAGTATGATGAGTTTAGAGTTGATATTTCCTCCTTATTTTTGTGTATTGAATGCATAATGAGCTGATAGAGTTAGTTCACCCCTCTTTTGATGTTTTGGGAACGTCCTAGCTCGGAGTCGATAGTTCCTCCTTGGTTGTATGCATTGCATCGTAGGTTGGGTGGTTAGTTCCTATCCTACTCTTTCAGAACCAGTTTAAATCTCATTCGAGGATGAATGGTCCCAAGGGGGAGATATTTTAACACCCCGTATCCAAAAAGGGGCAAATAGCAGATTTCCAGAAAGTTGCAGGTGCCAGACCAGGCCGGCCACTCACGGCCCATGGAGTGGACCATAGACTGTAGGGGTGGTCCGTGGTTGGCTTGCCTGGTAATGCTCAGGGGTTAAACGCCACGATAGGACCTATGGACCGTATAGAGGTCAGACCACAGTCCATGGTCATGTGTCCGTGGTTCGAGACCCCAGAAATCACCCTCTCTCATCATGACCAACGGTCCACCAGGACAGGTCGTGGGTCAGACCACGGTCCATCGACTGGGGTTCGTGAATGGTCACCTGGCAGTTAATTTTTCAAGGTCAGTTGGGTCTTTTCCAAATTAACTAATTCCTATACAATGTCATTTTGCTTATATTTAGAACCCCCATATAAGCCTTTTAACACCCAAATTCACCCCACTTAATTCATTCTTCCTAAATCCCAAAACAAAACCAATTCCTCTCAAATATTTTCTCTCTAGAACTTGAAAAAGAGAAAGAAGAAGAAGAAGAATAAGGATTCACCTAGGGTTTGAAGCTAAGGATCCAAATTCTCCATTGAAGATAGGCAATTGGACTTGAGGTATGGTAGCTTTCATCCATGAATTTCTTTCATTCATGGAGTCCCCAAATTCCACTATTTTAAATGGTAGAATTCCCCAATTAGCTAGGGTTTTATTCAAACACCATGGGTTCTTTTGAGTATTGATCTTAATGGTTTAATTATGTTTAAATATGCATGAATTGATATTTAACAATGCTTTTATGATGATCCCCTTATGAACCCATGCAAACACCATGTTTTCCCAATTGTGATCTCCTAAGGTTCGGTTGTTGGTTATGAAAGAGGATTTTTATGATCTAAAGTATGAAGTAACATAATTACTTGAATTTATGATAAAATCCCTACCCAATGTTAGAATTCTAGGTTTGGTGATTTAAAGTAGCTTCGAACCTTGAAATGGCAAAGTAGGAGTTATGCATGATCTTATGATACCTATGTAAATACAATTAAGGGTGCTTTGAGAGTAAAGTGCCAATATTGTTGTTGTTGGTGGTGGTGGTGTGTTGTTGAAAGGTTATTCTCATAAAACACTTACAACCATGATGTGAAAAATTTTCTCACATAGAAAGGATTCTTAGGTTGAAAGGTTATTCTCACCTAATTGAATCAATGAATAAGAGCTATCCGAATGACCTAGGTTGGATTGACAAGATGACATGTCTTTCAATGAATAATGAGAATAAGTAAGAAAATACTATTCTGTGGGAATTACGCTTAGCACCGAGTGGATATTGATATTGAGATGGAAGCTCAATCTCCCGTTAGTAGAGGTCGGGTTTCTAAAAAGAAGTCACATGAGATGGAAGCTCTCCCGATAGTAGAGGACGAGTTTCTAATAACAATCTCATTATCCCATAAACTACGTGCCCTCGCAGGATTATTAACTAGTGGATCCACTTAAGCTAGAAGTTCATGGTTCTACCTTAGGTAAGTAGAACAACCCTTTTTGGTGTGGGAGACACCGGGTGATCATGTTTTAGCTCACATGGTCTCTATGTCGGTTAAGGCTAATTTTCCCATAATAAGATGATTAATGAACTAAGGTTACTTAAAGAAGTATCTATTATGTGTTCAAACACTTAAAGATGATTTAGCTTGCATTAGTCATGATGTTATGAACTATGTTTTCCAACTATCTCTATTATGATTTTTCAACTTGGTGAATTGCATATCATGAAATAAAATGTCCTTGTTAGCATGTTTTAAATGTTTTTATGCATAACTATCATACTTAGTGCATTTTTGTACTAATGCATAATCTTGCCTACAATTTTCCCAAATGTAGGTTCCGAAAGGTAGAGTTTCCATTCTAGTGGCTAGAGCCTTGATTTTGATTTCCTTCTGAGCTTGGTGAGTCCTTGTGGTTCGAGGATGGACTTTCCTTATTGTAGTTTCGCTTTCGTATTTCCTTTTTGAACATGATGTATGGGCTAGGCCCACTTTCATTCGATTGTAATAGATGGCTATGTTGAGACATAAGTTAGACTTCCATTTTGTATAAAACTCTTTTTGGACTTAAATGTTGTTTTACTCTTTATTATTCTAGGACTTTATGTTATGATATGCTAAGTGGCTTATATGGAGTTCTTTGGGGTTCTATATGCCATGTTACATATAGGGGGTACCCCTGGGTTGTGACAACTACGTCTCGTACAAATACTAATACTGGTTTACTTTGGTACCGCACTGGTATAGTAATAGTTTGTGTGTGGATTCCATGTGAGAATCGGGTTGTTTATTGTCTTATACTTTTTACATGGTTGTCTATGAATGGTTTTATTTCTGTAAGTTTCAGGATATGGATCATTCTTGTACAACAACAATGAAGCTTCTACATTCAGGCTTCAGACCATTGATGATGATCCGCTTGATCCTTTTCTCTCCAATTGGAGCTTGTGGATCCGAAATCTCTCGGCATAACAACTTCACCTTATGAAAGTATTATGTAACTTTCATGTTGCATCGCCCTATTGAGATTAATTCACTCTCCAAGTGTTAGAGCCTCGTATCATATTGTATCTCAAGCCTGCTTCGGAGTTGTAGCGTCTTGTATGTGCTCTAGCATATCCTCTTCGACCGTTGTTTTCAAAGTGAACATAGCCTTACCATCTTTTATCTTCCACTTTCGCAGGTACCATTTGCATCTTCTGCTGCTGGTTGTGTCACCTCACTACTGTTGACAACCTCCCAATATCTTGCCCTTGAATGTAAGATATTATGCAAGTTGACCATGTACTGTAGTTGCTGTTGTTGAGCATTTTCATTCCGCCAATAACTTCTAGGTCTGTCATTGTGTCAGCAACAAAAGTCTCAGGAAAAAGAACTACAGTAAATGATCTCCCAAGGAACAACCATCCTCTTGATCCCAATGAAGAACTTAAGATACAATAAGCTCAGAATAAAATAGAATTGGAGGAGTCTAAGAAAATAGTTTACACAGAAAAAGAACGATGGACTAACTTTTATTCAATCAGTTAATGACTTTATATAGAATTACAACTTTACTAGAGTCACAATCCCACTAAACCACTAACTAAATCCACTAATCTAAATCTCTTAAACTGTAGGGAAAGCTACATGATACTCTAGAAAATAAGACAACACCCACGTACTAACTAAAATATCAAACTAATTAACAACTAAGCTAAAAAATAGCTATGCTGCAGACATGGTCAAATTAAAATAGGGGTAATGTTGTAAAATTTAACAGGTTGCATAAGATAGGTTTCCTACACTACATTCCCTTAAGATGTGATCTTTCATTGGACCCTGCATAAAAGAGATTCTTCGTGCACCGGGCCAACCTTTAGATGTACTAAAGCAAATAACAGAAAAAGCAAAATTACGAAAAAACATGAGCAGCTTAGGTAAAGAATGACATGCAATCCTGTTGAAATCTACCGATTAAATTTTATCTCGTATGTTATCTTACTTGGATCTCAAGTGGATGCCCATGAATACCCATCCACCTATCAATCATGCAGGACCCATCAGCGACCAAGAGAGTAGGAAACATGTCAAAACCATCACTTAAGAAAAGGTTAAGTATCAGGCATATTCTTGTCTGCACATCACATCCACCCTCTCTCGCAAAGTATAGTCCCCTGTAATCCTTTTATAAGCTCTTAATAAGATAATCCACCACAACCCTATAAAAGTACAATAGAATCTCCAAATGCTAGTGGAGCACAATACAAAACATGGTTGATAATGAGCCCTCCCACTCTACCGTTCTTCACTTGACTACCAGATAAATATTTTCCATATTTGATAAATCTTTCTCATGGGGTGATTAAGAAACACTCTCCCCATTTAAATAATTATTATAAGGTTTTGCATTTATAGCTGATCCATCATTTATATCAGTCCTAACTTCTTCTTCTACTTTAACTACGTCTTTATTTGATTCTATTCCGTCAATGACTACAGGCTTCACATTTAATCCCCCATGTATGTAAAACTTATCGACCCTCTTCTCATTTCTAATATGTTTCCCGAAAAATATTTTTTAGTATTAAGTTTGTTAATGAAAAACCTTTTACAAAAAATATATTTTATTTTTAACTAGTGAAAATATTTTTTCAGGAAAATAATTTATGACCTGGAAACCAACCTCGATAATCAATCTAGGACATGACCTCGACATGCGAACTAGGACACAACCCCAACGACCGATTCGAAATCCAACTCTAAAATTTTAAATTTTGAAAATATTTTTGACGGTTTGTGAAACACTTTTAAAGAAAGAAAGTACTGAGAGACTCCTCGACTCATTCTATCTATGAAGCCTATACTATTAAACAAGGATGTCCGGATAAGATCCATGACATCTCAAAAGTACTAACTGGGAAGTAAATGTGAAGCCCTCCAAAATACAAGGAGTCTCACCAAAAGCTAGCTGGAGTATAGAGTGATCTCAACAAAGCTCCCGTTGATGATCCTGGACACCTGTATCTCCATCATAAAGAGATGTAGGTCGAATGACATCAGTACATTTGAAAGTACAAGTATGTAATATAGCCGAAGTGAAATAACTGAATGAATGGACTCTTATAGATAAAAACTATACTCAAGCTGAATGTAAAGAAATAAAGAAATTAAATCATTTAAAGATTTACAAAATACTTACTCATCTCTAAACTCAACATAATAAGTGATATATAAAAATACACTTTAACTCTATTGGGAGATTCTCTAACTAACAACTACCACTATAAGCTACGTGATAATAGAACGTCTTGTTCACGCTGCCAGAACTATCTGATATCGTGTCAGGATATAGAACCTCTCAGCTTAGTGGATTTACTAAGCTCAGCCCGAAGGCACTAAGGATTCATCTAAAAAGTATGATATTGTCCCCATGTTGGCAAGACATGGTTTATGGAGGCTATGAGTTGTTTGGACTATCCCTCATATCGGTGCTCAATACTGCTCCCAATAATATATATTTTTGTTCAGATGTATAAAAACATACAATTTCTCTGGTTTCACATAATTATTCAAACGATCCTATTAAAAGAAGTAACTGCTCCGTAATATCTTTGAAACTCATTGGTCATTTAGAAAACAAGGTTTATTTTTGCTCAATGTAAAAATACATTCTAAGTTGAGATAATTATTCAAAAGGGACTCTTTAAGAGGTGTTTCTCTATACTCAATCGTTCTGAAAACTCTTTTAACTTTTCCAAAAAAATATTCTCTTTCTTCATGTAAAAATGAAACATTTGGGAAAATACTTAATTCCCTAATACTCTTGCTTAAATCTTCGTTAAGCTCTTTCTCAAACTCCTCTTTACATTCTCAAAACTCAGTTTAACCAATTATATTTTGTTTAAAATATTCTCAATAAGAACTCAATGAATACTCAGAAAATAGGGTTTATGCTGAAAAATAGGCATGAAAAATCAACTAAAGAATCTCAATGCAAGATATAGCAACTCAATAATCAGGAATAGAATTCAATAGTCAGGAAATAGTAATCAATAATCAATATTTCAAGAACTTATTACTCAATACCAACTCATCTTAAGAATATTCAAATCTAAGGATAGAACCCTGATGTACTATGAGCTTACAGTATTTTTGATTCGTTATACTTGAAGTTTGCATGCGTCTTAAGCATTTTGTTATTAGATGTGATTGTATGTTGATCTAATTTTGTAAAAAATAGGTTTGGAGCAGTGGGAGTTGAAAGTACCTGATGCAGCAGGAAAATGGCAACAAATGAGCCCACCTACGAGACGTCATTCACTTGACGAGTTGTAGGTGGAGGCGTGGATATATTGTTCAAGGAAGCCTAACCAAGTGTGGAACCACAACATCAATTAGTGAGCCATAAGTCAAATGACGGACCGTCGTTGATGGATCATTGATGGGTCGTTGATGACTTCATAAAGTTGAGTTCCATTACTTGAACCACGAGTGTACAGGACGGGCTGTGTTTAGACCAATGGGACGTGGGTCATGACCATCGATTGAAGTCCACATAATATTTTCCAACTGTTGAGCAACGGTGGAAGACCACGGGCCGTCATTCCTTTGACAGACCGTAGGTGGCAAGCCGTTGATGAAGCTGCCTAAATCGGAATTTCCTAAATTTCATTTTCCTACTTGGTTAAGATTTAGTTTCTATAAATACTAGTTGCATTTTTTTGTTTTTTGGGTTGTTAGACCTTTTGTGATACTTTGTTTTAACTTTGAGAATTATTTTGCGAACACTTTCGGCATTTAATTCTTAAAGTTGGTTTATGCAATTTGCTTTAGATTTTCAATTGAAGATTTCGATTTGAATTTATTTACTTGTCAGTTCATGATTTATTTTAATAACCCTAATATGAATTGTGAATTCGCAAGCATGAATAACTAAATCCATAACTAGGGTTGTGGGAACCATGAGTAATTAACAATGTATCACAAATAACTAAGTAATTTTGAACTAGTGTTTACGCATATATAGTTAATCCCTTCGTTTTGAATGTTTTTTAATGGTGTACAACATTAGAACTCGCCTCATTCTTACTTTTCTGACCAAGGAAGTAATGAATGAGAAAGGAATTGAACAACATAGATTTAGACGTGATAGGCATCTATCTAATAGCCTACCCTACCTACCGCGAAGGCTAATCTAGGGTTAAGGGTAAGGGTTAGTAAAGCATACACCAATAGACTAACCAAGTTGTGTGGTAAAATTCCCTACTAGGAGGACCAATCACTTAGGAGATACATAACTTACCAACCTTGCATGTTAACACTAGGATATAGTTACTATTATTGGGATTACTATGTTAAGAACTTCTGGGGAACACATGTACCCTAGTTTCATCTCATATTGATATTTCAAACTGCAAATCCTATTTACTTGCTTCTTATTTTCTATAAATCAATAAACTGTTACTTTAGTTATATATCCCCCCCCCCCCCCTTTTTTCTCCTTTTTACGGAAGTAATCGATGAAAAGTATAAATAACCATAAATTAGCTTAATTCTAGACCATATTCCTTGTGGGATCGACCCTAACCTAAATTTAGATTCTTTATTTGACAACGACCGCTTATACTTCTTTAGGGAGGTGTAATTTGGGTGTATCAAATTTTGGCACCGCTGTCGAAGAATACGACTTTTAGATTAGACTAATTTCGTTATTGAACTTTGGTCAATTATTTCTTAATTTTATGTTTTATTTTGTTTTTGTTCTCTACAGGTCTTATTTCTAGTGTATGCCAAGCACACGGAGTCAAGGCAATCCCCTAACTACTTGCGGTCCTTAATTAAGAAGAACTCTGAGAAAGATGGTTGGAAGAGTCATAGTTCTCGAGTTACAGAATGATCCAATCGGAGTAGGTTAAGGGGATGTAGTTGGATTGCAACCCTTTGGAATCTTAGATGTTCCTAAAAATGTTTAGGGAAACCCTCGAGTTGAAAATGCTAAAGCAATGCAAACTTAGCTAGTGCCGAATGTGTGTGAATACTATGTGGTTGATCATAATGTTGTCGGATCGACCGGTGCAATATTTGTTCTTCCACTACCTCCTGGACATACTTTTGTGGTGACCAACAGTCTGATGCAAATATTTACATCTAGAGTGTTGTTTGCTGGGTTACCTTCGGAGGATCCATATGCCCATATGAGCAAGGTGAAGAGTGTATGCATGAGTAGTGTGGGATGACTAGATTTAGAGATGGATGCCATTGGATTAAGGGTGTTTCCAGTTTCGTTGACAGGTGATGCTACTGTATGGTTGTCTGAGTTGCCATATAACTCAATCACCACTTGGGATGGATTACACAGGGTATTCATGGAGAGGTATTTCCACTGTCCAAGATATTGAATCTCAAGGATAAACTCAATAACTTCATAGCATTGCATGGAGAGTAGGTGAGTAACTCTTGGGGATAGATTCACTAGATTTATAAGGAGTGTGCGTAGCCACCGCATAGATAATGAGTCACTGAGAGAGAGGGCAAGATGATAATGGGAAAGTTGTGCTAGATACTATTGTTGGAGGATCTTATGGAGCATGCACATTTCAAAAGATCACCAAAAAGCTTGAAAAGATCTCTAAGAAAAACAAGTCCTGGAGCACTAGTAAGTCAAACATGGGATGGACCACATTTGTTGGACAAGCCACACCAATGCAGTCCAATGATGATATTCGTGAAGAAATACCCCAATTGAGAACATAAATTGGCTTGGTGTTGAAATATATGAGCAAAAGTGCTCAGAAAGTGAATGTTGTGAACTATTAATGTTGAGCATGACCTGATGATGAGTAAATTTATGAGGAGGATGCAAATTTTGTGAATTATCAGACGGGGAGTTTCCAGACCAACGCCCAAGCATCCAATTTGGATAATTGACGCCTAGGTTAAGGAAATCAAGGTCGGAACTATGGTAACTATAATCGTGAAGGGAATTATGTCCATGATGGGAATTTTAATCGGGACAACAACTATAACAAGAATGGTAATGGCAACTGGAATGTGAAGAGTAGACTCTATATTCCACTTGGGAACAGAGATGTCGGATTGAGTATGAATCGAATTGAAGGTATGATGCACAAAATGATGAAACATTTTGAATTAATAGACGACAATGTGAAATAAATGCAAAATGATTTATGTGGTATTGGTAAAAAGTTGAGTCCCATGCAGTATCGATTAGGCAGATTGGGCAGCAGTTGATCCAGTCGTCCAGAAGTGTAAATCCACATAAGCCAGGAACAAATCCTAGCAATACCATCCAGAATCCAAAGAATGACAGTCATTGCATGGCAGTCACTACTAGAGGATGAAAGCAGGCTAGACCCTCCTATGCCAACTGGAGTGGAAGGTTCAAAAGAGCATGAAGAGGATGAAGATGAGGTAGTTAAGGAGCCGAAAGATCAGAATGATAAGGAGGTTGAGGTGATGCAAAAGATAATCCCTATGTCGAGACCCCCACCTCCCTGCCACAAAGGTTGGTAAAGAAAGCGAAAGAAGGAAAATATCGCAGGTTTATACATATGCTGAAGACGTTGTCCATAAATGTTCCTTTGATTGACGCACTTGAGAAAATGTCGGGTTATGCAAAATTTATGAAGGATTTGGTGAGTAAGAAGAGGGTTGTCAATTAAGAAGATGATGACAAGTTGCAGCATTGTAGTGCTATTGTTACTAGATCGTTAGTGCAAAAGAAAAAGGATCCTGAAGTATTTACTATTTCATGTACTATTGGTATGTTGCATTTTTCCAATGCTCTTTGTGACTTGGGTGCTAGCATTAATATGATATCGCTGTCTATATACAAAAATTTGGGCTTGGGAGCCCCCAAACCAACTGCAATGTGGCTACTCATGACTAACAGTACTGTGAAGAAACCGATTGGGGTGCTTCAAGATGTCATTGTGAAATTTCATACATTCATCTTTCAAGTGGACTTTGTTATACTAGATTGTGAAGTTAATTTTGAGGTCCCCATCATCTTAGGGAGACCATTTCTTGCTACTGGGCGTGCTTTGGTTTATATGGAAAAGGGGCATATGAAGTTTCATTTGAACAATGAAGAAGTAATTTTTAATATTTGTAGATGTATGAAGCATGCTAGGGATCTTAAGGTTGTGTCTGTAGTGAATCATATTGTTGAAGTAGTGTGGGAGGTGTCTATTGAAGAGAGACTTGGTGTTGAGGCGTTAGCCATTGTGATCATGAATTTTGATGGAGATGGTATTCATGAATATGATGAGCTAATAGTTGCACATAATATGGTAAATTATTCTCGTCGTCAACCAAAGAAACTGGATCTTGATTTAAAGGATCGAGACACTCTGTCTGTGAGACCATATATTGAGGGGCCTCCAAAGTTGAAGCTTAAGGCTCTTCCATCTATATGTTTTTGGGCCAAAATAGTGCTTTGCATGTTATTATTGCTACTGACTTGAATGAAGGGCAAGTAGAGGTGTTGATATCAGTCTTGAAGTGATTCAAAAGGGCTATCAGATGGACTATTGCTGATATTTTTGGTATCCCACCAGGTATCTCTTCTCTCAAAATTCAACTTATGCTAGAGAGTAAGCCAAGTATTGAACACTAATGAATATTGAAACCACTAATGCAAGAGGTTGTGAAGAAAGAAATCATTAAGTGGTTGGATGCTTGAGTTATATATCCCATTGTTGATAGTAGTTGGGTGTGTTCAGTGACATGTGTGCCAAAAAAGGGAGGAATAACTATGGTTCCCAATGCAAAGAATGAGCTCGTTTCGATGAGGCCGGTGACTAGTTGGAGAGTTTGTATGGACTACCGTATGTTGAATGCGTGGACTGAAGAAGATCACTTCCCTATGCCGTTCATGGACCAAATGTTAGATCGTCTTGCTGGAAAGAGGTATTGTTTTCTAGATGGGTATTCGGGCTACAATCAGATTTTCATAGCTCCAGAAGGCCAAGAGAAGACCACCTTTACTTGTCCTTATGGGACTTTTGCTTTTAAGAGGATACCCTTCGGGATGCGTAATGCGCCCAGTGATTTTTCAGCATTGCATGATGTCAATATTTTCTGATATGGTAGAGGACACAATTGAGGTATTTATGAGTTATTTCTCTGTAGTTCGTGATTCGTTTGACGATTGCTTGGTTCATTTAGGTGAAGTGTTGAAATGATGTGAAGAGTGCAATCTTGTGCTCATTTAGGAGAGATGTCACTTTATAATGAAAGAAGGTATAGTTTTGGGCCATCGCATTTCACGGAAAAGAATCAAAGTTGATAGAGAAAAAGTTGAAGTGATTGAAAATCTACCACCACCTATCTCTGTAAAAAGTGTTATAAGTTTTCTAGGGTATACAAGTTTCTATAGGAGGTTCATAAAGGATTTCTCAAAAATTGCACACCCATTGTGCAAACTACTCGAAAAGGAGTTGAAATTTGAGTTTGATGATACCTGTCTGAGAGCATTTGAGGGGCTGAAAGAGAAGTTGACTTCCGCAACAATCATTATTTCACCAAATTGGGGACAACCATTTGAAGTAATGTGTGATGCGAGTGGGGTGGAACTTGGCATAGTATTAGGACAGAGGCGAGAAAATATTCTTCATCCTATATACTGTTCGAGCAAAGCTTTGAATGTCGCTCAAAAGAACTATATTATTACTGAACAAGAATTGCTTGTTGTAGTCTTCACATTTGAGAAGTTCAGATCCTATTTTCTTTGCACTAAGGTTATTGTGCATACTGATCATTCGGCATTGAGGTATCTTATGGTAAAGAAGGATGCTAAACAAAGACTGGTTAGATGGGTATTATTACTGCAAGAATTCGACTTTGAAGTGAAAGACAGAAAGGGAAAAGAAAATAAAGTGGTTGATCACTTGTCCAGATTAGTAGAAGAGGCTATGATAAAGTTAGCAGATAGAGTTGAGATAAATCATGCATTCCCTGATGAATAGGTATTGGTTGTTTCATTTGACCTTATCCCTTGGTTCGCAAATTTTGTCAATTATTTGGCAAGTGATTTAGTGCCTTCGGATTTGTCATTCCACCAAAGAAGAAAATTCATGTCTTATGTGAAGAAATATCTTTGGGAAGAGCCTTGTTTCGTATTTGTGTTGATGGGATTATTCGTCGCTCTGTGTCCGAGGTTGAGATGATGAGTAAATTTGAGGCTTGTCAGTCGTCTCCTATTTGTGGACACCATAGTGCTATCCAGACTGGACATAAAATCTTGTAGTGTGGGTATTATTGGCCTAATATTCACAAAGATGCTCATGATTTTGCCAAGTCTTATGATCGTTGTCAAAGAGAATGATGTATTTCAAGGAAGCAAGAACTCCCAATGAACCCAATACTAGTGATTGAGTTGTTTGATTTTTTGGGTCTTGACTTTATAGGTCTGTTATGAGCTCAAATGGGATGAAGTATATAATTGTAGAGGTTGACTATGTGTCTAAATGGGTGGAAGCTATTGCACTTTCAAACAATGAAGGGAAAAGTGTCACCACATTTCCGAAAAAAGAATATTTTCTCCAGATTTGTTACACCTAGGGCAATTATTAGCATTGGAGGTTCTAACTTTTGTAATAAGTTATTCAAGCCATTGCTTGAGAAGTATGGTTTTTTTCACAGCGTAGAAACTCCTTATCATCCGCAGTCTAGTAGGCATGTCTAAGTGTCGAATAGAGAGTTTAAGCAAATCCTTGAAAAGACTGTGAATGCAAACATAATTGATTAGTCAAGAAGGCCTAATGATGCTCTATGGGCCTATCACAGTGCATTTAAGACTCCCATAGGTATGTCCCCCTACAAACTTGTACATGGGAAGTCTTGCCATTTGCCTATAGAGTTAGAGCACAAAGCGATGTGTGCACTCAAGAAGCTGAAATTAGATTGGGGTGCCGCATAAAGTCAAATATTGAATGAGATGATTGAGCTCAATGAGTTTCTCCTAAAAGCGTATGAAAGTTCAGACTTGTACAAGGAGAAGTTGAAGAGGTACCATGATCAAAAGATCTAGAAGCATGAATTTGTTCCCAGTGATTTGGTGCTCTTATTCAACTCACTCAAGGGTGCACTTGTTTCCTGGCAAACTCAAGTCCAAGTGGGCTGGGCCATTCAAACTGATACAAGTATTTCCATACGGAGCGGTTGAACTGGAGAATAATGAAGGAATGAGGTTCAAGGATAAAAGTCAACGGATAAAGATCTACTTGGGAAAAATCTGAGGAAGTCAATGAGGTGATAGAAAAATGGAGTCTTGATGAAGTCTGAGTAATCAAGGTGTTCGCGTCGTGCCGCGATGTTAAATCAAGCTCTACTTGGGAGGCAACCTAAGATGTAAATTCTAGCCAATTTTAGGAGTTTTTGTTGATTTTTAGTATTTTCTATTGAGTTTTATTGTTTTTGAGTCTTAGTGTGGGTTGGATTATGGTAAAATAGGGTCCGTGTCCAAAAAGAGTCAAGAAAATATAAAAAGGAATTCCTAATGATCGCTACGTGTGTAGGAAAGAAAAGGAGAATATGCAGAAATTTGATGGTGCAAGGGTCTACGGTTCCTATAGATCCACGAACCGTAGATGGCATTCGTAGACCCCATGTATGCTTTTTAAAAATTCACTAAGTGTTGAAGGAACCACGGACCGTCGTTTCACGCACGCACCGTCGACGGGCTTTTGTGGGTTAAAGTTAGGGCTAGTTAGTTGACCCGACCCGGACCCCAAATTAATAAAACCCTTCAATTTTAAACACATCCCTCATTTCCCTCTTATTTATCAACCGTTACAAATGGTTAATCTCTAAAAATTCCACCCTTCACATCCATATACACCCATTAATCTCCCCCACTTCACACATAAATGCCCATTGTTCGACGTAATCAACTGACACTATTTCGGTTCAAGTACCAAACTATCGCGTGTAGTGATATAACCCAACCAAGGGTTGGGATCGTTCCCACATGGAGTGGTTTTGAGAATTAGTAGAAAAATAAAATCAAGTTCTAATTAGTCATAGCTATAAATATTAACGAATAAAAACATACTAAATCTAAGGAGTGGCGCAAGCGTCAGTTATCAATGGGGGTTTATATTAATTAACAACTAAAAAAAGTAAAAGTATAAGGAAACGAGATATGGAGACGGGATTCTTTGGATGTGAAATGAATACGGGTTAAACTAGACTATCGGGTACATGCTTTTGATAGTAAATTGTTGAACATTTGTGACTAGGCTAGACTATAGTGGGGGTAAATTCTCTCTCGAGCAACTTACCCCGAATCAACTTGGTTTCTCTCGAACACCGAGTTTCCTTATTAAGCATTGTCTCCGCCTTAGCCCATTCACTCTCTCGAGCTGAATGTGTGGGAGAAGGACTAGGATTCACTCTCTCGAGCTGAACCCATGTCGACCCAATACCACTGGCTATCAATTTAGTAGTCTTAGTTTTACGACCTCTTTCTCGAGCAAGCCAAAAACACTAAGTTGAAATCATATTTGCAACTACAATCCCATTAAGTTCATACACAACTACAAACGAAATCACATTTAAACAACAAATAAACCATCACCAAGCAAGACCCAGCAAATAATTTAACCCATATTCACAAAATCACACCCCAAGAATTGGGGTTTTAGCTAGACATGTAAAAGAGATAAAAATTTATACCAATATCAGTTTCCATCAACTGGGTATGAAGAATTAAGTCTTAAAACATGTCAAGAGTGAAGAATCTTCGAGACCCACGTCAAATTTCTTGGAGTTGAAACCCTTTGAATATTCTAAGGTTTTAGAACAAAGTCTCCAAAACCCTCTAAAACTTAAACTCACTCAAAAACTATAAAAAGTTAGAATAATAGAAGTCATATGATATGACATTTAAACAAGTATTTATAGTGTTTGAAAATTTGTGTTGTGGAGGACCATTCGGCGCAGTTAGTCGGGAGCACCGATATGCTCGGCGATCCACCTTTTGGTCAATTTCATCGCCTTCCTGCTTTAGCCTTCAGCCTCTTCATGTTTTGAGTTGTTGGGAGTTATGGTACTACATCGCGGAACTGATCAACGATGCGCCGACTGCTCCAATTCATCGTCAACTTGATATTTTCCTTCAGTGCTCAACACACTGGAAAAAAAGGCAATCTCCAGGCCCATCGACGACTCGCCAACTGGGCTCGGCGATCTTCGTGCCTTGATTTCTTCGTTCTTTTCAGCCCTCTTGTTCCTTCTTGCCAAGTAGTGTCCATGTTTTGCCTCAAACTCTAAATACCTTAAACTTAAGGATTTTAATTGGATATTGAGATAAAATATGCATTTGAGGACACCAATTCTATCAAAATATAGCCCTAAATGAGTCCAAATTGTGGACTCATCAACACCCCCAAGTTAAACTTTTGCTTGTTCTCAAGTAAAACTCAAGTTCGGCAGTCTAAAAAGGATGTCTCAAACAGTGCTACACAAGATTCAACCATGAATGTACACAACAAGGCTCAACTTACTCAGGCAAAAATCAATTGTATACTCAAAGACTCAAGTTGTGACACACCATTATCAAAGATTCTCAAGCTCACTATACTTGCTTCAAATGCAAGTTCAAGCTCAACAAAGGTATTCGAATGCCCTCACACAAAGAATGATTCCATATTCACACACAATGGTTTAATCATTTAAAATTCATGAATCAAATGCAATGCTCACTCTCACAAAGAAGAACACAATGCATGCTTTCACCCATAGGTGTGCCCATATTTTCCAATCAGCAATTTTTTCAGCCCACTCAAGATCAAAAAGGTCTTTTCAAGGCTTGTAATGGGGCTGAGTGCAAAGGTATGGTCATTTAGGCTCAATGACTTTCATCCTCGTGAAATGTGGTGCTTTCAACACTCCCTTTCCTCTTCTTTCATCAATTTCTTTAGTGCTCATAAGTCATTCCATTATTAACTTCCATGGATTGTTCGAAATCCCATTTCTTTTGACATTTCTCATAACTTTATTTCACAACTTTTACTTCTTCTTTTCTCTTGTCTTTTTTTTTCTTTTTTTTTTGTATGGAGGAGTTCCATATTTCTCAACACCATGGGTTAAAAGGGACTTTTCTTGCACTTCTTGACTTGCCTTTTCTTTTCACCACATCCCCAACTTAGGCTTTTGGCCTAAGTTGGCTATTCAATCAACCACAAATCACGAGGATTATGGGTAGTGGATTTAATAAAGGTCATGTTTTCATCAAGTTCCTTCCAAAGAAAGGTAAGGCTCAAGGGTGTTCAAAAGAGGTTCACACACTCACAAGGTAGGCCACAAAAGAGGTATATGTCAAATTGGCTCACACTCTTCGAAGTTGCCTAAGATCATATCAAGAGATAGCCTTACTTAGTTGACCGGACCAACGGGGCAAATTCTAGGTGTTATCATGCATGGTTTATAGCAAGCTCATCACACAAGCCATCGACACCAAAATCAAACAAGACTCCACACTTTCGCTAGTTTGCAACGTTCATGACAAGAGAATCAATTCGAGAATTGGCTAGTCACAACGAGGTGCAAAGAGTTCACATATTGACTATGTAACTTCACTTGGTCTCATTGTAGCCTCACATTCATGTTTGTTTGATTATGAGCAATATTTGAGTCATCGATATTGATCAAAACCGAGACTCAAATTAGCTAAAGAACAGCCACATTCCACACATACAAGACGTGGCAAAAATTTTAAATTTTTTTGGAAGGGTCAAAATCATTTACAATTTAAAATAAAAGGAGCCACAAGCTCAAACATCCACAAGAAGCAGTGTAAAACACAACATTATGATTCACAACCCAACAAGAATATAGCACACAAAGGTGGGCCACACCCCACCACAATTAAAAACATTTATCCTCAAATGCAACTAACATAATATCCAAAATTTAAAATAAAGAAAGAAAGATAGAGAGGGAGGTAAAAAGGGGATCCGGTCTAAGAAGTCGCTCCATATGTCTGTGTATCAGTGCCTGGGGTATCAGTTTGGCCTTGGGCCTCAATACTCTGGATCACACCGGAAGGACCAGCTCCACTAGAGACAGCAAAAGGTGTGTATGCCATGGAAGCCTGTACAGCCGCATCTATCATAATTTCTTCAGTTGCTATTAGGTCCTCATCTGTAGCATCCACAGTTTCCTCGAGTATTTCCTCGTCTATCTCTACCTCCGACTCAGGCTCAGTTGTCTGCTATACTCTATCCTCACTTATGGTAATGACCGGAGGCATTTCTGGCATATCTGGGATCTCCACCGTTCCAAAGACTATGGACATATCGGTGGCCTTCAACTGATCCACATCAGTCCTTAGAGCAGTAATAGCTTCCTTTAATGTTGTCACCTCATATGTAGCCCCTTGGTCACGCTCACACACTACTATTCTAGCCTCAATGGCGTCAATGGTAGCTCTCATCGGTGTCACAATGTTAGTCAGGGCAGTCTGAATCATGCCTGGAATGGAGGTTTCTAGGTTGGCAACTCGACGATCAGCAGACTGGGAAAGCTGTCCCATCTGGATCAATGATGCCTGAGTGATCGACGCACGGGATGCAACGACAGCAGTAGATCTTGGCAGTAACGTGGCAACAGAAGAACCTAGATTCTCAGCAAGAGTGGTAGTGGAATTAGATATACATGAAGGCCCAGGGGCCGGAGTAGGCGAAAATGCCTCTACAGGTATGGATTCAGTGTCTGTGGCTTCCTTCTACTTCTTCTCCGCCTGATCCTTAAGATATTCAGCTTCGATCATCCAGATATCAGTAAGGGATGTGGGCATCACTTTCACATCCTTCTTGGCATCTCGAGGCACCCGAGCTCGTTTGCACAGTTCTGTGATCAATACTGGGAATGGAAGTGAGGTCTAGCGCTGCCTTGCACGCATGAGTATCTCAGAAGCAATGATCCATCCCAACTTCAACTTTGTTCCCTTGATGAGGCAACCTAAGTAGGTTGCTTTTGCATGGCGAAGGATAGATTCACTATGAAGGCATGACTGTGCTGCTGATGAAGCCAAACCAATACCTCGCTGCCACCTTTAGGTCCTTCTTCTCGATAACTGCGCCAACCTCAAGCCACTTAGGAGTCCCATCTGATATTAATGGGGCCAACCATTCTTTCATATCCTCCAGTGACATCTTTCTGATCATAATCTGACTGTTGTCCTCAATTGTCTCGGTGCATCACAGAACGACATTTATAGCAGGAGAGTCACATTGCACCTTCTTTCCCCTGACAACTACATAGTCAACTGGCTTAAACTTGACAGTCGGCTTTTTCCCTCGTGGTATCAATGCACTGTACTCGTTGTAGAGCTCTCTGACCCAGCTTGGAATATACGGGCCACGGGGCTTTGTGAAAATTTGGAAGTTATGAGATTTTAGACATCTCATAATCTCGGGGTATCTATCAATCACTCCAACCATAGAGAGACGCTTCTCCTCAAGAATTGTCCTTAATCCCTCCGTCTTTCATCTGTTCATTGACTTTGGAGGAGGGTCCTGTATTGGGGGTGCAAGCACTATTTCTTGCTCTGGGACTGGGGGAGTAGGAGTGGTAGGTGGAGGATTCTTGATCTTAGATGGATCATTCAGCTTCTTAGATCGAAGTTTAGCCTTCTATGTTATTATCAGCTCATCATCACTAGAGGTTGCACTTTGGTTTTCCTGTTGTTCCCCCTCACTCTCCGAAGCAGTGAGGTAAGTGTCATATATGCCTTCGCTGTCGGAGCTGACTTCTAAAGAAGCAGGTGCATTTCCTTTTATTTTTCCCTTCCCACCAGTTATGGAAAGTTTTGTAGCCTGTCCTTTTGATACAGTTGCACCCTCGTTGATTTTAATCCCTCTTGCCTTATTGTGGCGTGGCATGTTTCTATATGCGACTTTGGGTCTAGCCATGTATGCAATACATTCGGAACAAGTTAGAAACAATTCAATCAGAAATGCAGACAATCAGTAGCAGATAGATTCGCTGAACTAGTCGGCGAATCGCTGAATCTTTTTGGTGAATTGGATCGGGCTCGCCGAAGGGATTGGCCCAAAGGTTTTCACAAGTCGGCGATGAGAGGGCCCTTTTGACGAATTGCCAACTACTTTCAGCGATCAAGGGTTTGTCCGCCGAAAGTTATAGTGCAACAAGGGTTCAGGGGTGTAGACAAAGTGCGATCAAGAATACTTTCGATAAGTCTTCGAGTGTTTTTAGCGACCTCAGACTTCTCGCCGAATATTACAGACACTAATAACATATATAGCATGGATTTTAAAGGCGATGTGGGGACATTAGGCAACCGCTGAGTGGTTTAGCGAGCTCGACCCAGCTTGCTAAACAACCCAACGTGCCTACCTTCAACCCACTTTCTGGAATTCGACCCCGCAACCCCTAGAAACAAAATTAAAAATTGCACTAGTGAAATTAAACAAATACCCACGACACTCATCATCCCGGGATACTCAGATTTCTCCCGATTCCACCAAACTAAACAACATGCAAGCACAACCACACAAAATTTAAATCACTCCAACGCACAGGCATATGGGATTTCAAATTAAAATAGGCATTTAAACGATCAGATCTTATCAGACAGGCACAACACAAGACAATACTATCAGATTATTTGCATTCAAGAACGAATAAAAATAGGTTCAGGGTTCATAAGACTAACCTTATTTTCCGATTAAAATGATATTTAAAGTGCTAGGCAGCAATGTTATCCAACTCCAAGAACAAATGGACGACCAAAAATACTTGGAATGCAAAAGTATTGAAAATTCTTACTAGGGTCAAATTTGTGAAGCTTGAAATTGGGAAAAGTGAAGACTTCGAAACTTTTAAAACCTTTGCCTATTAATACCCATCTAGTACGCGTCCGTTCGGTGACGTTAGTCTCAAGCACCGATCCAATCGGCGATGCGCCAATCCACTCGGCGATGCGCCGATCCACATGGCGATGCGCCAAGTTTTACAGGACCTCCAGTCAAAGTGAGGGGCCAAACAACGCTCTCCATCAAGATCACCTACCTAATCGACAATGCGCCGAATGGAACATTTTCTCGCCAACCTGCACCTATCAACACTTTCCACACTCAAACCAACAACATCAACACACCATTATTTCTAAACAAAATTAAAGCATTTAAGGGTTTTGGCTTGCCTCCCAAATAGCGCCTTAGGTAACGTCGTGGCATG
The DNA here is from genome assembly GCA_036250505.1 of Solanum acaule. Classification (NCBI taxonomy): domain Eukaryota; kingdom Viridiplantae; phylum Streptophyta; class Magnoliopsida; order Solanales; family Solanaceae; genus Solanum; species Solanum acaule. The sequence goes on along the minus strand of JAJOOR010003596.1, from coordinate 44,731 downwards.
ACACAAGTTAGCACCTAAACTTCACTTTTGAGGTTAGCCAAAACATCACTTGGCAACCCCCTGCTTTGTGCCGGATGGAGATGAGGCATCACATGACCCGTAAGGTTCTCGAGTAGCTGAATGGATCTGGAATGAGAACTAATCATTTGTTTCATCAATTTGATGTTATCATTCACTTCTTCCAGCACCCTATCATGCTCACTTACCTTGTTGAGAATGATTGAGAGCATTCCCTCAACACATTTACCCTCATTATCCTTGGGCTTTCTTCGCTCATGAGAGGAAACGTATATGTCCTTGCTTTTGCATTGGACTTCAATCTTCATTATCTTTTTGGCCAACTCATCCATCTGAGTCATTAGTGCGGCCAGCTTGAATTCCTTCTCTACTTCTTGGTTTGCTTCAACCATGTGATCAAGGAGGTGGGCTGCTATCGCATATGGTTGATGTGTAATACCACCCGGAATGAGCCTGTCAGCTAATGTTTTGTTTTCTGGACCAAGACTTCTGTAGAAGCATTCTAGGAGGACTATATCGGGAATTTCATGAGTGGGGCATCGAATCAAAAGTGATTTAAAACTTGTCCATGCCTCATGAATCCGTTCACCTTCCAATTGTTTGAAGGTTAGGATGTGATCCCTGAAAAACATTACTTCCAATGGAGGAAACTCCATTTGCTCGTGAGTACTGCTCGACCCACTCACCTCCTATGTTTTGAAGTTCAAATCAACAAAACTAAACTAAAAAGTACGTAAGTAAACTACGAGTAACAAAAGCATAATTCTACCCTACTAATAATTCTCAAGTAACACCACTCCCCGGCAGCGGCGTAATTTTGATGTTAGCGTAATCAAGACACAACTTTCAATTCAAGTGTATACGATCGTACAATAGTAATATAACCAGACCAAATGGGTTGGGGTCGAGTCCCAAGTGAGCGGTTTCTGAGAATTAAGAGTTAAGCGCGAATATGCTAGAGTTAACCATAGCTAAAAATATTATCAAGTACAAACATGATAAATTAAGAGGTTGACACGAATGTCAATTATAAATGGGGGTTTGTATTAATTAACAACTAACAAAAGTAACAATATAAGGAAATGAGATATGGAGACGGGATTCTTGGGATGTGATAGGAATACGGGTTAAACTAGACTATCGGGTACACGCTTTTTAAAGTAAATTGTTGAACATTTGTGACTAGGATAGACAATAGTGGGGGTAAATTCTCTCTCGAACAACTTACCCCGAATCAACTCGGTTTCTCTCGAACACCGAGTTGCCGCATCAATCACAGCCTCTCCCTTAGCCCATTCATTATCTCGAGCTGAATGCGTGGGAGAAGGACTAGGATTCACCCAATACCACTGACTATCAATTTAGTAGTCTTAGTTTTACGACCTCTCTCTCTCGCAAGCCAAAAACACTAAGTTGAAATCGTATTTGCAACTACAATCCCATTAAGTTCATACACAACTACTAAACGAAATCACATTTAAACAACAAATTAACCATTACCAAGCAAGACCCAGTAGATAATTTAACCCATATTCATAAAATCGCACCCCAAGAATTGGGGTTTTAGCTAGACATGTAAAAAATATAAAAATTTATACCAATATCAGTTTCCAGCAATTGGGTATAAAATATTAAGTTTTAAAACACATCAAGAGTGAAGAATCTTCGAGACCCACGTCTAATTTCTTGGAGTTAAAACCCTTCGAATCTTCATGGTTTTAGAACAAAGTCTCCAAAACCCTCTAAAACTTAAACTCTCTCAAAAACTGTAAAAAGTTCGAATAATAGAACTCATATGATATGATATTTAAACAATTATTCATAGTGTTCAAAAATTTTTGCTGCAGATTTCATCGCCTTTTGGTCGATTTCATCGCCTTTCTGCTCTACCCTGTAGCCTCTTCGCATTTTGAGTCGTTGGGCGATATGGTACTACTTCATGGAACTGATCGGCGACGCGCCGACTGCTCCATTCCATCGTGAACTTGACCTTTTCCTTCAGGGCTCAGCACACTGGAACAAAAGGAGATCTCTAGGCCCATCGGCTACTCGCCAACTGGGCTCGGCGTTCTTCAGGCCTTCATTTCTTCGTTTTTTTCAGTCGCCTTGTTCCTTCTTGCCAAGTAGTGTCCATGCTTTGCATCAAACTCTAAATACCTGAAACTTAAGGATTTTCATCAAATATTGAGACAAAATATGCATTTGAGGACACTAATTCTATCAAAATATAACCCTAAATGAGTCCAAATTGTGGACTCATCACCCATCTCCCTCATTTCCTTCTCCATTCTCCATTTCTACTTCTTTCCAAAAATTCCATTTTCTTCCTCTATCAAAAGCAAAGGGTTCCGATTCCGGTTCAGTGTCCACACTTGATTGGATTCTAAAAAAAGCTTATAAGCACATTCATGCAACTTTGGACTACTTGTAAGGTAATTGATTTCGAACTTGAACTATTAAATTCATAATTGAAATCACAAAGTTGTACTTGACCTTGGGTATGAATAACTTGTGAAATTTGATTTATATAGCTCTAATGTACCCTTTGAACGATGGTGTATTGAGTGTTGGTGATTAATTTCATGAAAGTATGTGATTACTAAGTTTTAGTTAAGTTCTTAACTTAGGGTTTCGAGTATTCTTGTTCATTTGTGATTAATTGCAAGTTTGAAACCCTAGGGATGATAAGATACCATAAAATATGTTGAAATGCATGTTCTAGAATTATTCTGGTAGTTGAAATCATGATCATAGGTTGTGTTGATTTTTTGAATTTTTCATCTATACCAGTACTGGTCAACGACCACGACCCACGGGCCGTGGGGCTACCTATGGACCATAGGTCTGGTCCCGTTGATCAGGAATACAATATAGTAGCTTAAGTTGCAAACCATAGTTTGGCGTATGGTCCGTCGTTCCATCGAAGGACCGTTCTAGTGAACCATTATTCCAACTACTCGAACCTAAAATTTGGCTTCCTGGCCTACAGGAGGAATCTATGGTCTGTCATTCATTCGACAGCCCATCTATACCTCTCATAGGTCCCAAAACAGCTAGCCTCTCAAAATATAATTAAGTTCAAAAAAAATTTGTTTTACATTTTTATTGGTTTGTTTAAGGTACTTTGGTTACTAATAAGTCTCTTATAGGTGAAAAGGCGCCCAAGAAGGTGGACACTTACAAAAGACAAGGAAAGTCGAAGTATGTGGCCCCTTCACACCGGATGATAGAGCATTCTTGTGGGTCGGAGTATCAACCTAAGAATCTCTGGAACTCCCCCACTTCACCTCGAACTACTAGGCAGCACTCTCCCCAGGTCGTGCTATCGGATGAGGAGTATTCGCCAAGTCATGATGATGCCCCCCAGTTTGAAGAGTGGGCCCAACCTTCCAATACGGAGAACAGGGAGTCACTGTCTAAATCCAACTTCGGTTTCAGCTCTGATTCAGTTGCTGCCTTAGTTTCTGATGCCACTAGTACGGGATTGGCCCATGACCATCTCGATACTCGTTATGAGCGAATCCTCTTATCCATGGAGCCGAATAAGTGGTGCGTCAAAGGGATGTACGAGATATTTTAAGATGGATTGCTTGTAAATGAGCATAAAAAGTTTGCCCAAACCATCACTGAGGAGAGACAGGTACTTACTGGCAGCCTCCACATGGTGCCACAGATTTATGAGTTATTCACCCAACATAGGTGTGAGTGGATGGCAGAAAATCCGAGCATGTATATCTCAGATATGATTAGGGAGTTTTATGTTTCATATGCAGCGACAATGGAAAATGCCTTGCTACCACAAGCTAAGTCATTAGCTCAACCTCCATTGCTGACCACATTGGTGTGGGGCTTTCCCATTGATCTTTCAGAGATCACCATCCAATGTTTTATTTATGGCCCGACACATACTCTACCGAATAATACAGTAGACTATGACTACAGGATGGAGATTGTGCAGAGTAGGCCTTAATTAAAAACAGAAAGTAGTGAGAGTCCCTATGAAGGTGGATGGCACATCACATTGTAGAGAAAAGAGAGAGCACTGAATGGGTGCATCATATGACATTGCCTATCCAAAAGGCGGACAACATTGTGACTTGAGACTGAGCGGTGATGCTCGTAGCAATTATTGCAAGTTTAGAGATTGATTTCTCCTAGATCATCATCACAGAGATACATGAGAGGGAGTTTCGGAGGACGATCACCATGCCCTTTCCTTCCCTCATTTTTCACCTATGTAGAGAGGCTTCAGTTTTGGTGTGGCATTGTGATAAGCTAATAAAGGTGACTAAAATGGTTGATGTGGGCATCATTTAAGATGATGTGAACCCAGAATCTCCTAGAAAAGGTATACAGATTGACTTACCACCCATGGGTGATGCTACTGTTGTTGATGTTGAGTAGGTTGGGGTCAACCAGGAAGATGATGAGACTATTCCTGCCACTACCGTAGAGCCCAATGTCCTGGATCCCCCTTCCACTTCATCTAGTCAAGCTGTGAGCACACCTCATGCTCCTACCCCTTTTGGGTTTGCTTTACTACCACTTGCTCGAGTCCAGATGTTTAAGACTCAAATGGCCACTCTTCTACAACATATGTGGCCTTGGTTGAAGAAGTTTATTGAAGAGCCAGAAGCAAGGGTGGAGGAATAAATTGATAGGAAGATTCAGGCAATGAATCAGAAAATAGATGCATTAGAGCTCAGGGTAAAGGAGAGGCCTCAGTCCGGGCCCACTATTGATCTGGCTACTTTCCAGACGGAGTTAGCCAAACTCCAAGCTGATGTTGATGCTCTTTTTTCTCCAATGGAGGCTATCCTAGAGCCTACACTCGAGTTAGATGATGATAATGTGGTGCTAAGTGTACTATTTGAAGATGAGATACCCTCTCTTGACCCCCCTTGTGTGGCTGGTAAGCACATACACACTTCTGGGACCACTACTAATCCATAGAAGAAGATACAGGCTAGAAAAGGGAGAAGCAGCAGCTTGCAGCAGCCCAGTAGCAGTCTGTTATTAATGAGGAGTTGAGGCAGCGGAGAGTTATGGAGTTGTCTCCAAGCTGAATCTGGATCGAGAAGCACTACTGATGATGCTCCCACTACTGTTGAGGGTGTTACTGAGGGCGTCACTCGTATTGATCCAACGTGTTTCGGGCAACCGGACCCACCCAATTCATGATGGGTCTTTGGTGCCTATGCACCACAGGGTTGTCTCACCCTATGTATTACATTATATTTTTGTGCATTGAGGACATTGCATTATATTTTTTTGTGAGTGTTATGGTGAAGTCTAAGTAACAACTCACAATCCTTTCTTGGGTTTTCTTGCATGTGTTCTTTTTCCCCAAGAAATTGTCTTAATATTTGTTGAACCGACATGTTTAGGATAGTATAAATGTTCATGTAGACTAAAAATGAAAGCAATAAGACATAAAAGCATGAAAATTAATACCCTCCAAATTTTGCTAATGTGTTATATTTGTGGGCTTGATGAGTTGACTGTGTTGGATCTTTCTATGACATGATATGAAACGATATGACTGCATGACTGAAGCTATAATTTGAACTAGATGCATTAATGATTTGATAGTGAAACAATGTGGTAAGATCCCATATTTTTTCTCTATTCTTGCATAATATATGTGGCATAGTATAACGTGGTTATATGAGTTGTATATGAGTTTTTATAGTATATTTGAGATTAATATTATGAATAGGTGGCAATATCATGGAACTAAACTAATGTTTTAGTTCAAAGGGACCCCTCAAACAATGTTTGGGATTAAAGAAATGGCTGGGGTAGCACTTCGCCCGTTTGAAAAGTTAAATTATCCTATACGTTGGGATAATCCTATAAGTGTCTAACATGCTAAATATAATGTGTTACGAGGTAATATAATAGCACAATGGTCGTATGTGAAGCTTTGAAGTCAAGAAAATTAGTGAAATTGAGGTCGGCAAAAGTTATTGAAGTTTCTCTAATAAAATTTTCTTAACTTTGGGTCAAACGTCTTGGATGTTTTCTCCCAATATCTAAAGAGTTACAAGGCCCATGACCTATTAAATCGAAGGCCTACGAGTCTAGTTTGTAACGACAAAACTCTGTATCCAACCAACATCGAAGTAAAAAAGTTATGAGGGTTTTACTGTGGACTGCCTGGGCAGAATCCGAGTCACAAACCAGATCAGGACAAAGAAATGTGGTATGTCGGTTACTCGACGTTTTAACCCATAAAAACACTTCTTTTTACTTCCTAACCACATGTAAATATGAAGAGAGGGTTGTAATGGAGTTCTTGCATGATGAAGGTTAATTTTTAGTGATTTCTACCATTAAAGGTCGCCCCCGTGCCTAGAAACATGATCTCTACACGTGGTAACCATTTTCCCTTCTATTAGTCGTGTTTGGAGCTAGTTTCTGAAGATATAAATTGGTACTTATTGGTTTTTCTTCAAGGTTTACACTTACTTTTCTAAGGTAATCATCTCGGGGCTCTTTTATGATTGTTTTTACAATGTTCTACGGACGGTTCGCCAAGTTAGGGCCATAGGGAAAATCTACCGATTTAAGCTCAATTATGGATTGTTTATATGTGCATACCAGCTGTGTGTATATAGTGTTTGTGAATCTTAGGACATAAGGACAACTTTCATGAAGAAACTACGGGCATTCTAGCGCTCATTGGAAAGGTATGTTAAGGCTAAGCTCCGCCCTTCATTTTAGCAAGACTCCTGGGAAATTCCTAAAACCAAATGTGATATTTCGCTATTCTCTTCCTAGAAAGACCTTCTATGAAAGGCACTGGGATCTCAGCTAAATTATTTACATAATTCTAGTATTTTGATATTCCACTCGTTCGGATAAATAGGGTATTCAACATCTACATGTCATTTAATCGGTTTCGTTGATTATATGTCCATATGTATGAATTCTTGTTCTTCTTTCGGTGGTGTGACTTAAAAAAATTACGGGATACCTTTATTATTTGTAAACAACCCTCTTTCCCCACTAAATTTTATTATGAAAAATCTTTAAAGTAACGCACAATTTTCAAAACTCTCAAATATAAGTTAAATGTTTAGACTGTTAAAACACTTGATTTTTGAAATACATTTTGTATAAATTATCTAGGAGCCAAGTATAGGAACTAAGTAAATCACCTTAAACTTATTATGAACATCTTCAAGGTTAGGTTATCTTTCTTCTAAACTCAAGTTATGTTTTCAATGTTATTCGGCATAACATATGGGGTTCCATGAGATGGTTATATGTCATAAGAAAGTGATTATGGGTTTATGAGAACAAGAGTACAAACGGGTGAATATTGGCAACATGACAACAATAACATATATGTGTTATGAATCCATGACAAAACATGCTATGCATTCTACTCCCAAGCAATAATTGGTAGGTATGAGGCCTATTGCCTATATTTATACATATGAGTCACCGATGGCCACAAGTTGGTGAATATGATGTCGATTTGCTACCAGGAAACACCACCACTATTAGCATTTTGTTGGGTATGTCATGCATTTGCATCTATATATATATATATATGTATTCACGACATACGATCGTATGAGCATACCATGCATATTTAAATAGTATGAGGCCAAATGTAAGCCATGGAGATTATTTGAGTTTTAGTTTCACGTGGTATCTCTATTACCCTTTCATAGTAGCTACTTATGATTCTACTTTCAGCTTTACATACCAATACATTTTTATTTGTACATACATACCATTGCCTAAGGACGCTGCTTTTTGTTTCGTGCGAACACGTTCAGGTAGAGATCCTGATCGACCCACCCGCTAGAATTCGGGTTCAGTTGTGAGTTGGTAAGCTCCATTTTATCCTGGAGCAATCAGAGAATGCTTACTTTTGTTGTACAGTGTTGGTATAGTCCTGGTCTTGTCCCGACAGTGCTTATGTCACTCGTAGAGGCTATTGTGGACACAATATTCTGGGTTTTCTTTTGTATGTTTCAATCTCCAGCTCGTAAACTTGGCATGTATATATATGTGTGTGTAAGTAGGTATGTCTTCAGGTGTGGCCTCGTCGGCTAGCTAGTACATCTTTATTTTTGGCTTGTCTAACATTGATTGTATGGGTTATTGTCATACAAGTCATGACCTTCATGGTCCAGGCTTCCATTTCAGATGTTGTGTTGCCTAATCTTTTTGTCTCACAGTTTGGTTAGTTAATATGTTTTAGTGGCTAAGTCGATCAACTAGGTTATCAAGTGCCAGTTACGCCTCCATATTTTTGTCACACCCAGAGGTTACCCCCTTAACGTAACACGGGACCTAGGATCACGAGTGACCCCAAGTTAACCCTGAGTCTGTCATATCATAAGCATAATGAATATAACTAAGCAAAGCATGAACTATGCGGAAGATAAATCAATAAATATCTTGTGTGGGGACAAAGCCCAAATAGTTTGAATATATGAAACATACTAAGAGTTTAGTGATAACTTACAACCACTTAAAAACTCAAGCTGAATCTATTACTATGTTTGAAAACCTCTAACTGAGTTGAGTTGCTGGGACATGCCCCAGCTAACTCTAACAAAACTGAAACAAAAAAATAATAACTAAAGTCAAAGCATGTCTATTGTCGTCGGAATATGAGGACTCACCACTAAAGCTGTTGAATGCGGATCGAGAATCGATATAAGCATGATCTGGATGCTAAGTACTTGAACCTACATCATGAAAGGATGTAGCACAGAGTATGCGTCACTACTTGGAATGTACTGAGCATGCATGATATAGATACTAAGCTTAACAAATATATATATGAGCTGAATAAAGCATAACTGAGTAATGACATTATCTGAGCAATAAGATAAATACTGAAACATAACTGAAAAGCTAAGCTGAATGCAATGACCAAGTACTAATCATGCAGATAACATGTTGAACTATATACGGATATAACTGCTGAAAACCTAGTTAAATGCACTAAGAGTCTGATAATAGGAGCTACTATTAATCGACATAAACCACGTGAGCTAAATATGGAGTCCGATGTATACCCTCATCGAGAGGACCCAATATACCTTGCTAGGGGTATAAAGGCATGATTGTGGTGTGATCATTAAATCTGATTCCCAACATAGGGGACTTATAATCTTACGTGGGCATGTAGTTCTGGGACTATGCCGGTACGCTGAACCCTAGTCCAACTCGATGCTAATTCTACTCCCAACTGAATATATGTATATGACACAAATGTAACTGATATACTGAATAGCTCAAAATACTGACATGCAATCGGAGAATGAAACATTTATGTATTGTTAATGTGACATTTGAAATATGGAGCATGATTATCTGTTTAATTGACATAGCAAGTATAATTTATGAACCAAGAGAATTTACACAAACTAGGGTTCTAAATTTTATACAAGGAATTACGCAAAGTTTCCAAGAAAATATGATATTTAAACTGTGGATTCTATAGCAACTGAAATCACAACAAATTCCCAAGATTTTACAAACCCTAGGTCTAAACAAGCTATGTAGAATCAAGGAACTGACTGAATTATAGGGACCTAGTGGATGCAAAGAACCTACTAGTGAAATCCCACATACCTGATGATGAAAACTACGGAGAAATACTTTGGATTTTGGGGATGAACTTGAAGAAAACCTCCTGCTTGTTCTTGAGAGGGCTGGTCAACTTTCCTCATCTTTTTGCTCCAAGTTTTGATGATTTTTGGAGAATGAGGGTTCTGGTATGTCTGACTAGATTATTAGGCTTAGACTTAGTAAAATGGCATAGTTTGGGTATCAAACGACGTAGTTTAATTGCCTAATGCAATGGGAAAAGGATCAAAATGACCCTAACTTAAAACATACAAGTGACATCTACTATAGGACTTACGGGCCATCATTTGAACTACCAATTGTCGTTTGGGGTCGTCGCTCATGCTCTGCCTGATAGCGCTCCACTAAAATGAGCATAACTTTTTATTCTGAGATTTGGATTTTAGCAAACTCGGTGGCATTGGAAAGAAGATTCAATTATCTTTAATTCAATAGGTCATGAGCCACCTAATTCATTTTGTGCTAAAAGATATGACCATTTGATGTTGACCCAACAACCATTTTCCTCTAAATAGCTGTTGACCCTCACCTACGGTCAGTCCTACGATCCATAGGTCCAACCACGTACTGTACCGGTCGATCGTGGGTGGGATCAGAGACCATCAAAATTTATACCTTAACGACGGAACCCCACCTACGATCCATTTTTCTACCTACGGTCTGTGGGTGGTTCCGTTGGTACTGGCACCAGTTTTCTAAAAAATAGGATTTTCTCCATTTTAAGATCTGAGGTGTTACATTATCTTCCCCTTGGGAACATTCATCCTTGAATAAAGTCTAAACAAGTTGAGTATAGAGGGGAGGAGCTGCAATCCCTACCACTAAGTACTAGAAACTGATATCTAACTTAACTGAGTTCCAATAACATGCAAATATGCTGAAATGCAAAAATAACTAATGGAACAAGATACTGAGATTGAATTACACAAGAGTAAACTGAGAGACTTGAGAGGAACTATTACCTCAAGCTGAAACAGAATTGGAAGGAAAGAGGTGAGGATACTTGGCCATCATGGCTGCTTGTTCTTCCCAAGTAGCTCCCTCTACGGACTGACTCCTCCACAAAACCTTCATTGAAGCGACTTCCTTATTTCTCAACCTACGAACTTGGCGGTAAAGAATTTCAAGTTGCACCTCTTCATAAGTGAGACTATCCTTCACAGCCACACTCTCTAATGGTACTATTGATGCCGGATCACCCACACACTTCTTTAGCAAGGAAATGTGAATGACTGGATGAAGCATTGCTAGTTCTTCTGGCAACTCTAACTCATAAGCCACATTAACAACCCTTTTAAGGATTCTGTAAGACCTACATATATAGGAATGAGCTTCTCTTTCATGCCAAATCTCATTACCCCCTTCATAGGTGACACCTTCAGGAAAACCCAATCATCGATTTCAAAATCTAAGTCCCTTCTTCTCACATCTGCATAAGACTTCTGAAGAATTTGGTCTATCTTTAGTCTATCTCTGATAAGTTTAACTTTCTCCATTGCCTCATAAACTGAATCTGGCCCAATCAAGGCTGTTTCACCTACTTCAAACCAACAAACTGGGGACCTACATCTAAGCCCATATAGTGCCTCATACGAGGACATTTGAATACTTGAATGAAAGCTATTATTATAGGTGAACTCTATGAGAGATAGGTGATCATCCCAAATACCCTTGAAATTGATCATGCGAGCTCTCAACATACCCTCTAAGGTCTGAATGGTACACTCTGCTTGACCATCCACATGTGGATGAAGTATTGTACGGAGATAGACCTGGGTATTAAGACCTTTCTGGAACAATTTCCAAAAATGAGATGTAAACTAAGGACCTCTATCTGAGATGATAGACAAGGGAACCCCATGCAACCTGACTATCTCATTGATGTAGAGTTTGGTGTAGTCCTCCGCTGAATCTATAGTCCTGGCAGCCAAGAAGTGAGCGGACTTAGTGACTTTGTCTACCATCACCCAAATAGAGTCATGTTGTCTACGAGTACGAGGTACACCCGTAATGAAGTCCATGTTTATCACTTCCAACTTCCATGTAGGAATGTTAATCTCTTGAGTCATACCTCCTTGTTTCTGATGTTCTACCTTAACTTGTTGACAGTTAGGACACTTAGCCACAAAATTTTCTATATCCTTCTTCGTGTCGTTCCACCAAAATACTTCCCGTAGATCACGGTACATCTTAGTGGCACCTAGATGAATGGAATACCTGGAGTTATGAGCTTCTGTAAGGATCTTCTACCTCAACTCCCCCACATTTGGAACACATAAACGCCCCTGGTAACGAAGTACACCATCTCTATATTGGGAGAAAACCTCAACTTCTTGTTGATGAACTGGACCTTTTAACTGAAGTAGTATCGAATCGCTATCTTGTTTTTCCTTAACCTCTGCTTCCAATGAAGATTTTGATCCATTTTGAACTATCACACCACCGTCTGATGTGTTCGTAAGGCAAACTCCTAAGCGAGCAAGCCGGTGAACATCTTCGGCTAAATTTTTCTTGTTTTCCTCAACATATACTACACTACCCATAGACAGTCTTCTAAGAGCATCAGCCACTACATTGGCCTTAGCAGGATAGTAAAGCACATTCATGTCATAGTCTTTTAGGAATTCAAGTCATCTCCTATGTCAAAGATTTAACACTTTCTGGGTGAACACATATTGGAGGCTCCTATGATTTGTGAACACGTCGACATGAATACCATACAAGTAGTGTCTCCAAATCTTTAGAGCAAATACTATGGCTGCAAGCTCGAGGTCATGAGTTGGGGTAGTTCTTCTCATGGACCTTAAGCTGTCTAGAAGCAAAAGTTATAACCTTACCTCGCGACATCAACACACAATCTAGGCCGACCGTGGATGCATCACAATAAATTACATACCCGTCTGAACCATCTGGTAGAGTCAAGACAGGAGCTGTAGTCAACCTAGTCTTCAGTTCTGAGAAACTTTTCTCACATTAGTCTGACCACTGAAATCTGACCTTCTTCTGAGTCAACTTGGTCAATGGGGAAGCTATGGATAAAAATCCTTCAACAAATCTCCTGTAATAACTGGCCAAACCCAAGAAACTTTTGATATCTATTGGAGAGGTGGGTCGGGGCCAGTGTTGTACTGCCTCAAGTTTTTGAGAATCCACTTGTATTCCTCTGTTAGGTACCAGATGTCCAAGGAGAGCGACCGACTATAACCAGAACTCACATTTGTTGAACTTAGCGAATAACTGGAGATCTTTGAGAGTTAGCAAAACAACTCTCAGATGAGTCGCATGCTCCTCCTCACTTCAAGAATATATGAGGATATCATCAATAAAAACTATAAAGAACAAGTTCAAATATTGTTTGAACACCCTATTCATTAAGTCCATGAAAGATGCAAGAGCATTTGTCAGTCCAAAAGACATAAGTACAAATTCATAGTGACCATACTAAGTTCTAAAAGTTGTCTTTAGAATGAGACTATCTCTGACTCTAAGTTGATGATAGCCGGATCTAAGGTCTATCTTAGAAAATCAACTAGCACCCTGAAGTTGGTCGAACAAGTCATCAGTCCTAGGGATGGGATACTTATTCTTCATTGTGACTTTGTTCAACTGGTTATAGTCAATGCAAATTCTAAGAGAACTGTCTTTCGTTATCTAGAAGGTCTTTCAATTGTTCTTTAAATTACTTTAGCTCAGTTGGAGCCATTCTGTAAGGAGGAATCGAAATGGCCTGGGTATCTGGAACGAGATCTATTCCGAAGTTGAATTCCCTTTCAAGAGGAACTCTGGGAAGATCTTCTGGAAGTACTTCTGGAAACTCATTTACTACCGGGACTAACTCAAGAGTTGGGGTTTCAGAGTTTGAATCCTTAACCCGAACAAGATGATATACATACCCTTTGGAGATCATCTTCCTAGCCTTAAAGTAAAAGATAAATCAACCTATAGGCACTGAACTACTACCCTTCCATTGTAAGACTGGCTCGTTTGGAAATTTAAACCGAATGATCCTAGTTCCATAATTGATTGAGGCATAACATGAATGTAATAAATCCATGCCTAGAATGATATCAAAATCTACCATTTCTAACTCTACAAGATTTGCTGAGGTGACTTTGTGAGAGACTTTGATAGGGAAATTTTTGTAAACCCGTCTAGCTATAACTGGGTCACCACCAGGAATAAAGACTGATAAGGGTTCTTAGAGAGTTTCTGGACTAACACCGAAGTTTACTTCTATATAGGGAGTTACAAAAGACAATTTAGCCATTGTATCTAACAATGCATCAACATCTAAATGAAAGACTCGTAATGTACTAGTGACCACATCAGGAGAATCTTCCTGGTCCTAGCGAGCCTGGACAGCATACAACCTGTTTTGGCGCTGGCCACCACCTGTACCAGACAAAGCACCCTACTGAGTTGGGCGACCCCTATTATTGTGACCTCCTTGTCCCTGCCGAGAAGAAGGGAAATCCTTCAACTTTCACGACACAGGGGTACCCGCTAGATGTAACATGGTGCATAGGAACCCGAGGGACCCCATACAAACCACTTCGCATTCATACCTAAGAAATAGAACAATAGAAGTAAAACAAAATTTCAAGTCCAATAGTTTTTACAAAAAAAAAAATGAAGTCTAAAACACTTGTCTTAATAGCCATCTAGTACAATAGAATGAAATTGGGCCTAGCCCATACATCATGTCCAAAACTGTAATACAATAAGGAAACTAGAAACATTTAAAATCCATCCTCGAAGCGTGAAGACTCACCAAAGCTCAGGAACCTCGAAATCAACCACTAGCCACGAAACTGAGATACCTGACTGTCGGACCCTTCATTCGAGGAAATGTAGGTAAGAGTATGCATTAGTCCAAAATAATGTGCCAAGTATGATAGTTATGCATAAAATATTTAAATCATGCTAAAAGGGGACATTTCATGACATGCATTTAACCAAGCTAACGTGATATAAAAGGGTAAGAAAACATAGGTTATCATTAAAACATTTGTACATACTTCTTGAAGTAACCTTAGTTTAGTATTAATATGGGAATTAGCCTTAACCAATATAGAGACCATGTGAGCTATAACATGATCCCCCGGTGTCACCCACACCGAAAAGGGTTGTCTTACTTGCCAAGGCAAGGACCATAACTTCTAGCTTAGGTGGATCCACTAGCTAATGTCTATCTTGACAATCATCATATGGGGTACATAGGTAAGGGATAAGGAGATTGCTTCTAGAAACCTGGCCTCTACTAACGAGAGAGTTTCCATCTCAATATCCTCTCGGTGTTAAGCATAAATCCCACAGAATAGACATTTCTTGTTCTTATTATCTATGGAAGGGCACGTTATCTTTCCAATCCAAGCTAAGTTATCATCCATGGCAAGGTATTATACAATAACCAATCCTATCTAGGTTTCATTAGGATAGCTCTTAATCTTCGATTCAATTAGGTGAGAAGACCAATTGTTATAAGAAAACTCAATCAATGGCAAATGGTCATCCCAATTACCCTTAAAATCAATCACACAAGCCCTTAACATATCTTCCAATTTGGATAGTACGCTCCGCTTGGCCATCTGTTTGGGGATGAAATGTCGTACTAAGCTTAACACGAGTACCAAGACCCTTTCGGAAAGACTTCAAAAATAGAGAAGTGAATTGGGTACTATAATCAGAAAAAATGGACAAAGGAACTCTGTGCAACTTTACCATTTCTCTTAAGTATAACCTGGCATAGTCCTTCGCCGTATAGGAAACCTTGATGGGAAGGAAATGAACCGATTCGTCATCTGATCTACTATAACCCAAAATGAGTCATTGTCGGCGGGTGCGAGGCAAACCAACTATGAAATCAATATTCACATCTTACCACTTCCAAGTAGGAATACTAATGTCTTGGGATAAACCTCACGGTTTCTGATGCTCAACTTTCACTTGTTGACAATTAGGACACTTAGTCACAAATTCCGCAATATCCTTGTTCATCCCATTCCACCAATAGAATTCCCGTAAATCATGGTACATCTTGGTGGCTCCCGGGTGAATGGAATACCACCAAGTATGGGCTTCTGACAAGATTTTTTCCCTCTAGTCATCAACATTTGGAACACATAATCGACCTTGATATCTAAGTACACCATCTCCCCATTGGGAGAAAGCTTCAATGGATTTATTAAGCACCGCTTCTTTTAATTCGGCCAAAATTGGATCCAGACCTTGCTTGGCTATCATATCCGCCACTAAAATATGATTCTGAACCATTGTGAACCATAACACCACCCTTGGTAGAGTCCACTAACCGAATACCCAATCGGGACAATCTATGAACATCTCGAACCAACTCTTTATTTTCTTCTTCAGTATGAGCTACACTTCCCATGGATAACTGACTAAGAGCATCCGCCACCACATTTTCCTTTCCGAGGTGATAAAGAACACTCATGTCATAATCTTTCAATAGCTCAAGCCACCTTTTTTGACAAAGATTTAGATCCTTCTGATTAAACACATATTGTGAACTCTTGTAGTCGGTAAACACATCTACATGAACACCATACAAATAATGCCTCCAAATCTTCAAGGCATAAACAACCGCCGCTAATTCAAGGTCATAGGTTGGATAATTCTTCTCATGAATCTTAAGTTGTCTTGAGGAATAGGAAATAACTTTCCCATTTTGCATAAGTACACACCCTAGCCCAATTCTAGAGGCATCACAATAAAAAACAAAACCATTTGTCCCTTCTGGTAAAGTCATCATCGAAGTAGAAGTAAGTCTATCTTTCAACTCTTGGAAACTTTCTCACACGTTTCGGACCATATGAACTTAGCCTTTTTTTTAATCAAAGCTGTCAAAGGAGAGGCCATTGAAGAGAATCCATCAACAAACCTTTTATTGTAACCGACCAAACCCAAGAAACTTCTAATATATGAAGGAGCTAGAGGTCTAGGCCAACTCTTGACCGCATGCATCTTTTTAGGATCTACCTCAATACCCTTACTTGAAACAATATGGCCAAGGAAAGCTACGGACCTTAGCCAAAACTAACATTTGCTAATTTGGCAAAGAGTTGTTGGTCCTTGAGAATCTGCAACACAATCCTCAAATGATCAATATGCTCATTCTCACTTCTCAAATAGATCAATATATCATCAATGAACACAATCACAAACATGTCCAGGTATTGTCTAAACACCCTATTCATCAAATCCATAAACGCCGCAGGAGCATTAGTCAACCCAAACGACATTACCAAAAACTTATAATGACCATACCGAATTTGAAAAGTTGTCTTCGGAATATAATCCTCTTTCACCCTCAATTGGTGATAACCCGACCTAAGATCAATCTTAGAGAAATAACTCGCTCCTTGAAGATGGTCAAATAAATCATATATCCTTGGGAGAGGATACTCATTCTTAATAGTCACCTTGTTCAACTGAATATAGTCAATACATATACGAAGAGAACCATCATTCTTCCTAACAAACAAAACTAGAGCACCCCATGGAGAGAAACACGATCGGATAAAACCCTTATCCAACAAATCTTTCAATTGTTCTTTCAACTCCTTAAGTTCTGTCAGAGCCATACGATAAAGAGGAATAGAAATAGGTTGTGTATCTAGGAGAAGGTCAATATCAAAGTCTATTTCCCTCTCGGGAGGAATACCAGGTAAACTTCTGAAAACTCATTAACAACGGGGACCGACTCGAGAGTAAGGATTTCAGAATCTACATCCCTCACCCTAACTAGATGGTATATGCAACCCTTAGAAATAATCTTTCTAGCTTTAAGACAAGAGACAAACTAACCCTTCAGCATAGAATCCCCACCCCCCCTTTCCAATCTAGGACAGGCTCATTTGGGAACTGAAGCTTGACTACACGAGTTCTACAATCAATAGAAGCATCAACTGAGTGCAGCCAATCCATACCAAGGACAACATCAAAGTATAGCATATCAAGCTCTACCAAGTCAACAAGAGAAACTATATGGGACAAGGAAACGGGACACTTTGTATAGACCCTCTTAGCCACAATAGAATCACCAACAAGAGTAGGGACAAAAAAAGGATCTAACAACACATACGGAAGAACATCAAACCTCATAGCCACATATGGCGTCACAAAAGACTAGGTAGAACCGGGATCAAGTAAAGCATAAACATCAAGCTGGAAAACTTTCAGCATACCGGTAACCACGTCGGGAGAACCCTCTTGTTCACCACGAGTCTGAAGTGCATAGAATTGGTTTTTCTTGGGAGCATTGGAACTCGAACCATTAGGAGGAGCTTACTTGCCCTTTCTTCCCTTAGTCGCAAGCATTGGGCGATCCCTCATTTTATGACCACTCTTACCACAACTGAAGCAACCATCCATGTCGTCTAGGCACTTACCCTCGTGCTTCTTTCCACACATAGTACAAGTAGACATGGGCAATGTTGATCCACTACCATTACCTCCTTTAGGCTTAGGGCTACACACCCTATCTTTGTTGAACTTAGGAGGAGCATTGGAGGAACTTTGACTGGAAAAGCTTTGTCAAAATCTAGGACAGCCATGTCTATCGGACCTTACTTGAGAGAAATTACCATCACCAGTCTTAGCCCTTTTTACCTTTCTAGACTTTTCCTTAAGTTTCTCATCTTCAATCTATTGTGCATGAACCATGAGACTAGAGATGTCCATGTCATTGATGAGCAAGGCGGTATGGCACTCTTTAACCACCATTTCAGACACACCTGAAACGAATTTACTCATCCTTGCCCTTGAATTGGCAACCATTGTTGGAGCATACTTAGACATTGTGTGAACTTTAGAGCATATTCCTTCACACTCATACTTCCTTGACAAAGGTTGATAAACTCAAGCACCTTGGCTTCCCTCATCTCAAGGGGAAAGAACCTATCAAGAAAAGCAGCCTTAAACTTCTCCCAATCAAGAGGACCTGTAGCTTCTAGTCTGTCTTCTTTCCATTGGTTGTACCATATTTGAGCAACACATTTTAGTTGATAAGTGTCCAACTCCGCCTTTTCCACTAGATTCACTCCCATGATCATCAAGACCTTATAAACCTCATCAATGAACTCTTGAGGATCTTCCTCAACCTTAGACCCATGAAACTCCGGAGGATTCATCCTAGTGAAGTCCCTCACTCTAGATGTCACCGGACCCACATTTGGGTTCACGGCAACCTCGACCCCCCTATTGGATTGGGCCATCACGGCTTGAGACAACACTTGAAAAGCAGTCCTAAACTCCGCACTAGTCACTTGTTTGGCCAAAGGATCGATCGGAACTTGAGTAGCTTTGGGATGAGCTTCTTGTTCCACATTTTCTATCACATTCTTTCTAGCATAAGCTCTTTGAGTAGCCATCTCATTTAGATCATCGGATAAGGATTAGGAGAGAGACCTTATAGAGTTAAACTCTATCGCACGACTTTAGAGTAATGAAAGAAGTGGAGTTTCCTAAACATCTTGTAGCCTCTCATTCATAAATGTGGCGCGCTTCACACTCATGAACAAGAATCTACTTGACGTGGCTTATGAGACATCCTAGGACAATTATAAACCTTGTGCTCTGATTACCAACTTTGTCACTACCCAGGGGTACCCACTAGATGTAACATGGCGTATAGGACCCCGAGGGACCCCATACAAGCCACTTAGCATTCATAACATAATAAATATAACAATAGAAGTAAAACAACATTTCAAGTCCAATAGCTTTTATAAAAGAAAAGCGGAAGTCTAAAACACTTGTCTCAATAGCCATCTAGTACAATAAAATGAAATTGGACATAGCACATACATCATTTCCAAAACTGAAATACAATAAGGAAACTAGAAAGAATAAAATCTATCCTTGAGGCATGATGACTCACCACAGCTCGGGAACCTCAAAATCAACAACTAGCCACAAATTGAGAAACCTGACCGTCAGACCCTACATTTGGGGAAATGTAGGCAAGAGTATGTGTTAGTACAAAACAATGTACCAAGTATGATAGTTATGCATAAAACATTTAAATCATGCTAAAGGGGACATTTCATGACATGCAATTGACCAAGCTAAAACGTGATATAAAAGGGTTAGAAAACAAAAGTCATAAAACATGGTCAATGCAAGCTAACATCATTAAAACCTTTGAACACATATGATATTCTTATTGAAGTAACCTTAGTTCATTATTAATGTAGGAATTATCCTTAACCGACATACAGACCCTGTGAGCTATAACATGATCCCCGGTCTCTCCCAAACCAAAAAGAGTTGTCCTACTTGCCAAGGTAAGGACCATAACTTCTAGATTAGGTGGATCCACTAGCTAATGTCTATCTATACAATCATCCTATGGGGGAACATAGGTAAGAGATAAGGATATTGCTTCTAGAAACCTGACCTCTACTAACGGGAGAGTTTCCATCTTGATATCCTCTCGGTGCTAAGCATAAATCCCATGAAATAGTAATTTCTTACTTGTTCTTATTATCCATGGAAGGGCACGTCATCTTGCCAATCCAAGCTAAGTCATCATCCATAGAAAGGTCTCATACAATAACCAATCCAAGCTAGGTTTCATTAGGATAGCTTTTCATCTTTGATTCAATTAGGTGAGAAGACCTTTCAACCCTAGAATCCTTTATTATGTGAGAAAAACATTTCACATCATGCTTTTATATGTATATGAGAAAATCCTTTCAATAACACTCCAACATCATCATCATTGATACTTTACTCTGAAAGCATCCTTAAAACATTTGCATAGATTTCATAAGAACATGCATAATTCCATAATTTACCTTTCAAGGCTCAAAACCCACTTTCAATCATGAACATTTAGGAAACATGGGTTAGATATGGATTTCATCATAAATTTATGTAATTATATTAATACATGCTTTATTTCATAAAACTCTTCCTTTATAATCAAAATCCCACATCATATGATCATAACTTGAAAAACATGGGGATTACATTGGTTCATGGGGAAATCATCATAAAATTATAGTATTTCATCAATTCATCCATAAGAGATCATAATCCAATCATATAAATCAATAATCAAGAGAACCCATGACAAATGAGGAAAACCCTAATTCGATTACGGATTACTAACTTTGAAAATAGAGGAATTTGGGAACTCCGTGAATCATACCTTGAGGAATGTAGGCTTGACCTTGATCCTAGCTTGAACCCTTTCTTCTTCTTCAAGTTTTAGAGAGAGAAATATTTTGGAGAGGAAGAACTTGATTTCTTTTGGTGAGTTTGAGAGAATGATTTCTATTGGGAAATTTTGGGGGTTAAAATGCCAATATAGGGGTCTTAGTGAAGGGTAAAATGACTTAGTATAGGAATAAAATAATAAGGAAAAGACCCAATTGCCCCTCAACTTAACTGTCAGACCACCACCTACGGACCCAAGTCGACGGATTATAGACTGACCTAAAGCCCATCCTGGTGGTCCGTCTTTTGGGTCGGAGAGGGGTCTTCTGGGGTCCGGACCAAGGACCCTCAGCAACGGACCGTGGTCCCACCAACGGTCCGTTGGTTTGGGCCGTGGTTCAAACCTCCTGTGCCCATCCACGGATCACACCTACAGTCCGTGGTCCCATCCACAGGCCATGGTTGGCACCTACAAATCCCTAAACACTGCTATGTTGCCCTTTCTGGAATCTGGGGTGTTACATCAACCTATGTCCAGAATGACCACACCCAAAGCATCCTTCCCTGCCTGCAAGACACCGCTCGGATGGTTCTTACAACACTTTGGGCAAGTTAGAAAGTCTGATTACCTGAAGCACTCCCCTATGACTTAGAGCCTGGTACCCTACTTTTCTGATCCTATTGAAACCTGGGGGATGGAGCGCTAGCTGAGGAAGGTGTTGGGGCTGTAAATGTCTGATGCAATTGTGAGCAATTTCTACCACTCGATCTCTGCTGAGAGTATTCATAATTTCATGCTCTAGCCTTCTTGTTGTCCTTAGCCATTTCCCTAAGCTTATATCCCTAAACCTGCTGAGCATGAGTCATTAGTCTGGAGATATCCATATCCCCTAGAAGCATAGCATTCCTTCACTCGGTCTTTACCAAATTGGATACCCCAAACAAGAACTTACTCATTTGTTCCCTCGAATCAGTAACCATATTTGGAGCATTCCTGGAGAGGTGAGTGAACTTCAATCAGTACTCTTACACTGACACTGAACCCTACTTCAAGTTCATAAATCTTGTGCCTTAGCTTCTCTTAACTCCCTTGGGAAGAACCTGTCCAGAAAAGGTCCAGTAAAACAATTTTAAGTTATAGGAGTTGCATTCTCACCCTTGTTTTCTTTCCACTGATTGAACCAGATATGAGCCACATCCTTAAGTTAATTATCCCTAGCTTAAAACTGTCGGAGGGGACCTACAGGCTGACCTATGGTCCGTATAAATATCTACGGACCATACTGGTCATGCGTAGAAATGGATGTTGGGGACCAAAATTTCTGAATCATTTCCATGAGACACTCTATGGTTCATCTAATATTCTACAGACCGTAGATCCAATCGTAGAACCCATAATAAAAAGTCATTTCCAAGTATGAGACCAACTTCCATGAGATAGGTCTAGGACCGGTTAATATTGCTACGGCATGTACAAAACCTCCATAGACCCAAAAGTTATAATTTTTAAATAAAGTTTGGAACCCCTTCTACGACCAGTTTCTACGGGTCGTAGGACTTTTTACGGACCACCCTGGTGGGTAGGAAAACTTTAGAGACCCAAAAATAAGAAATCCTCAAAACCATTTCTATGACTCCCTTCTACAGACCGTAGAAGGTTCTACGGTTCATAAAAAGGACTTGTAGACTCTGACCAGTGGTTAAAATGCAACTTTCCTTTTTTTCGAGGTGTTACATAATGGGATACAAAGCCACCTAGAGCTTTGAAGATGTTGCAACAATGGATTAGTAACAAATGCACTAAATCCAAATAGAGTAATGCAGTATAGTAATGCAGCAATCAAGATGTTTCAACAGGAGCAAATAATTTCCAGTACACCCAACATTCTGCAGCATATGAGAAGACCACCAACGGGCAGAAACCAGTGTCTATGTGGCAATGAAAAGATGCATATTTTTTAAATATTAAAATGTCACATTAACATATTGTATTCTATTGCATTTTGTTGTATTGTATTCTATTATATTATTTTAATGAATATAATATTTAGATATATTGTATTGTTCTCCACAGTTACCTAAAGTCACACATTCATAATTTTAATAGTAAATCTACAAGAGAAGAATGATACGGGTAGATCTATTATAAAAATGTAGGATAACTCATAAAAATAAAATTATTAAATAATAACTAAAGATAAAATTAGTAGAAAATATTAAGTAACTACACGATCACACTAAATCGACCGTTACAAAATTAGATCTTTTAATTGTTACCTAACAATGGATTTAAATGTCTGATACAATCAAAATAAACGCTTAAACTATCAATACAAAATGGATGTTAGGACATCAATATTGAGCTGGAGATTGATTCAAACCAAGAATAACTTTTGGATTTTGGTCAAAATATGGACACTACAAGTTGAACATTGGGGTGCTTTAAGGAGAGGATGGCATTGGGTCAACCATGTTTTGCTAGTCAATTTGGGTTAAAGTGATCTGAAAAGAAAAAGAAGGAAAGCTACACATATTGGAATTAAAATATAAAATAATTATCATCCATAGCCCACCCCAAAGTAGCTGGGAAATTGTTCGTTCTACCCAAATTAATTGGAGCCCATGCCCCATTTAGTTTAGGCCCAATTGTCCACCCAAGTCCAACTCTTTTCACCTTTAATTATGATTAATCATCTTGTAAAATGAAATTCTTACATATTTAATTCATTTTTTAAATTTTACCATTTGTCTTTAGAGTCACTTGTCCGTGTCTTTGTTCAACCTTCTCCGACGATTTCAATTTCTTTTAAAATAAATTATCAATTCCTTGTAGTTTATCTTCTTCATTCATTCCATTTCATTACGAAACATGCATTGAACTAAGATTTTGAATTTTGAATTTTTATTTACAATAACCTTAATTTTGTTTATCAATTCTTATTGATTTGTTTGTTGTGATTTTTTTTCAAAAAAAAAAAATCAATGGGTCATAAACACATTTTATCAGTGACTCGTTTGTAGGGTCGTCCTTTGAATCTAAGTGTTCTTGACGTTGATGATGATGATGTAGGGGACCAAGAATCAATTGCTTTTGAAGTGTCTAATCCAAATTTTTCTTTGCATTTGGATGTCAATACACATATATCGAATTAAATAATGGATCTTAACATGTATAGGTAAATGTTAAAATTTATGACGATGCAGTTGTTGAAATTCCTGACAATGTAGGTGGTGAAAATTATGATGATTTGAAAAGTAAAAGGGAGGCACCAATGGATGATCATGATTACATTATTGAACAATTGAATAAAAAATGAAAGATTGGTAATCATGATGAGCCATGCGAGTCGTTTCTCCAAACTAGAATTGAAAATATTGGTGAAATTCTTGATAAAAAAGTTGATGATGTGTCACCTATGAAGGTATCATGATCATATCATTGCTATTATTTCAACAATTAGTTTGAAAAATTAATTTTAGATGTTGATACTGTTAGTGTATTATATATATGTTTGGTATCATGTATTTTTTCATGTCAAGATGTGCTTTATGTTAGGTTCTGACTTACTAATATATTTGATCTAGTACATTGTTTGTGTGTATGAAAGTATTATGATTTGTATTTCTGACAGTGAGCACTTTTCATTAAAATTTTGATAAGACCTTTATGATACCATGATAATATATGAATATACTATCATGGTATCATTGAGAATTTTGGTAGTGTATTGTTTGTTCCTTTTGTTATTTGATGATACTATTAGGGTATCATATGTTGTCTTTGAATCATATATTAGTTTCATGTTTTAAGTATATTTTTTGGTTATGTTATTGATTTATTAAACTATTTTGTTTTGTTACCTTCACAGTTTTCTAATTAACATGATAGTATATAAATTTTTTAATGATATCATAGCGGTATATGAACATATTGTTATGGTAACACTGAGGATTTGCACAATGTATTATTTGTTTATTTTGTTAGTAGATAATATCATTGGAGTGTCATATGTTTTGTCGGTATTATTTATTAATTTTCATGTTTATATATGATTTTTTTCATATTTTTTTATACAAAATTATTCATGTATTAAAGTATTTTAATTTATATTCCTGATTGTCAGCATTTTTTATTCAAGTTTTGATCATTGCGAATTCGTATAGTTTACTATTTGTTGCTTTTGTTATTTTATTATATTATGCAACTATCATATGTTATTTTGGTATCATGTAATAGTTTCATATTTTTTATTAAAAAAAATTGTTGTTTAAGATTTTCCTGGTGTAGTAACTTGTATATTCTTATTGTTTATAGAAAGGCTAATTGTATATTATAGCAGATGTTGATTACAAATCGAAGATTGGACATAGTTCTAATTGATTTGTCGTTGCCGATTTAACTGTTAAGTTATCGAAAATACAAATTGCTATATTTAGAAAAACATGTTTTGATGTATTTTTAAATTTACGTCCAATATCCTTCAGGAACATATGTTACATAACATTTAGATGTGGCAATTGTATTAGAATGATCCTGAAGCTTTACACGTTATGGTTAATGATGTACAACTTCGATTTGAATTGGATGAATTTGATGTTGTTACTAGATTGCGATGTAAGAGTAATACAATAATTACATTTTAATCAGATGGAAATCAGTTGATGAAAACTTACTTTAGTCGTTCAGTAGTAATATGGTCGGAGCATGCTGATGTAGTGAAGATGAAAATTCTATTTCTTGTGATCACATTCTTGTTTTTCGTGTTGAGGAATAAAATAATTAAAACGTCGTACTTTGATTTGGCTGACAGTTGGGAATATAATTCAAATGTTTGAAGAATTGATGTATTCAACACTACTCTTGAAGGTGTTGCAATAATTTAAGACAAAGTCTGATATTATAGACATAGTGAGTTCCTTTAGCTTTGAAATATAACTTTATGAGTGTTTCTCTATATTAAATGATCTGTTGAACATACACGAAGTGCATAGAATTTTGAATTGGACGATGCACAATTAGTTAGGTCATGATTAAGTTTGTTTGCGCATTTTCTACTTGGCATCTAATAAGGTATCTATATTTTTTTATTTATCATTTTTAACTTATCATTTAATATATATGTCTTTTGGAATGTCTTATTCATTTTAAAATTTTAGGTGAATGATATTTTACCAACTGAGAACAAAATGATTTTACTAGATGTGGATAGTTTCACATTTGAAAATATTCTTGCTGGCAAATGTTTGACTGATTAATTTTCTTGCTCACAAGCAGCAAAGCCTGATGTTAGCCAAAGCAATGTTGATGATGGAACACTACTTAGTTTTGTTGATTTGAAAAAAGATCTTGATGGGTTTAAACTACACGTAGATAAGAAGTTTGGAGAGATTCTTCAAGCTTTTGGTGACTTGAACAAGAAATAAGATGTAATATAATTTCCAACTATTAGTAATATACCATATTAGTATCATATTATGTGTTTGTATCATGCTTATTTTAGAAATAGCTTTTGATATGTACCCTTGTTTTTCTGTTGATATTTTTTAAATTGTTTTATTGAATATTCGTTTAGTGACTTTGCTTATAAGATGAAGGTTGTCATTGTTGATTTTAGGAGTGTATCATAGAATTTCTTATATAACATGTATGATACCCTCACAATTTTATAAACTCTTATCGTATCAATTTATATTTTATATTATTTTTTGATAGATTGATATGCAATATAGTTTTTTCATTATGTAATTTTAAAATTTCTATTTTGTTGACAGTTTTGATGGGAAGAAAAAAACATGAACATGATTACTCTGCAGACGGTGTCTCTACCAATTTGGGTACATATGCTGCACAATTTTCATGTAATGTTGTTCCAGATGAGTTTTCTAAGCCTACTATATTAGAAGATCATAAAGATATTGGTGTGCCTATTAGCGTTGAGTCATTGAAGGATGATATATATATTGTTGGTGAGAACTTCAAGAAGTTGAAAGGTTAGACGAGTCTTGAACATGACTCTGATGTTTGCTTTATTTTTGTTTCAATGTGTGCATCTTCCCTTGGTGCTATTGAAGAAGAATATTATAGAAAAAAAGTAATTGTTGCAGCTGCAAAAGAGCAAGATTTTGTTGATGATATTTTTATTGATATTAGTGAGTCCCAAGTAACATCTATTACACAAGTTGTTGTTAACATCTATCCATTCTCCCTCTTTCTATGACCCCGTGAGTTGCGGTTGGAATTTCGGACTTTGCTTGGCTACTAAGGACTGGAGTTGGTTAGAGCTTGGAGTTTTGTGTTTATTATATGAGAGTGGACGTCCTTTTGTGATGATGAATTGATATGAGATCCTTCGGCAATCATTATAGTCGTAGATTTAAGGTTTGGTCATGCTTCTCTTAATCCTATATGGAGTTGATACACATCGACTACAATTTACTGCCCTTAGAATTTATCCGCAGTTCGAGGTTTGGGCTCTGCACACCTTGTCTATGGTGACTCTTATTGGTTACTTAGGAGGCTATGTGCGGTTCGAGGTCTGGGCTACGCTTTATCCGGCTCTCAACTTTTCGTGACTTGTTCTTAGTAGACATAGCAATTTTGTGTACCCATCTGACTTATGGAGATCCGTTTGAGTTTTTACTTAACTTGCACACGGGTGTACCTTTTGAATTTATGGGGGCTCAATTAGGTTTAGTTAACTGCAATTATTTCATTTATGTCCTTAGTATATTTGTGTGCATTTTTTTTAGCTTTTTGTTCTCTTGACCTCTGTTTGTACTTTATTCTTGCATTTTATACTACTTTTACTTTTCCTGCTCAGTCGTCCTATGACGCCTTTAGAGTACCTGTTGTTTTTATATTCATGATACACTCTACATCTGTTTCGTGATGCAAATCCGAGCACTAGATACCAACATTGATAATTGAGCCTATTGCAGTTGTAGTTGATAGGCAAGGGTGAGCACTTGGCGTCTTGGATTTACCTGTCTCTATCTGTATTGGTAGGTAGTCTTTTTCATTTTGAGATAAACTTTGTATTTTGGGTATAATTTTTTGAGTTTTACTTTTTTGTTGTAGAAAGCTCTGTACTTGAGACTTCAAGGTTCTAGGAGGGATCTTTTGTATATATTATTTTGATTTGCTTCCGTCTGTTGTTCTATTTCTTTTGTTAAATTATTGCTTTTGCCAGCTTATTTCTACCCTTACACCCATTACTTGTTGTTTCGGGTTATAGGTTGACTTACCTACTTGTGGGTTATAGTAGGTGTCATTATGACTCGAAAAATCAGGCCGTGATAGAACCTGATCATGAACATGGATTCTAGGTTTGGATCACGAACTGAGAAGTAGCTTTAGATGTATGAAAGAGTTCTTGATTAGCGTTGTAAGGAAAGTTCTTGTGATATATGGAACACTTATGAATCATCAGCGAAGAGGCGTCTAAATGTATCTCTTTTATGATCTTATGACCTTATAGTCATGGAGAAGGAAGTTTGTAATGAATACAAAGCTATTTTCTACCAATTTGTGTTCAACTTGACAAATTTGTATGTAATTAGTTGATTCATATCATTCCAACACTGGACAACATTTGATTGGTTTTTAGATTGACTTGACATATTTAATTAGTTCACATGACATGCTTTTATTGATCCTCAATTTAATTTGGTGTGCGACAAATTACATATCGGACCTTAAATTAATGGAGAGGCCGACTTTTATATAAGCTGAATTTTCAATTAAATTCATACCTGTTAAGATATAATTTATACATTCAGTCAAATCAGATTATAATATCATTTGGTTTATGAATTGAAATCCGATAAAATTCAAATTACTACATGATATATGGAGGAACTATATTTAGGGACATAATTCATTCGAAATCTTGTAACTTTAGAAGCAAGTCTTGAAAGAAATGATTATGACTAAAAGTTAGAGGGAAAATTATAAAAAGTGAAAGGTTATAAAATAATGAAAAGGGAGATGACATGCATGTTAGTTGTTACCTAAAGATGAAAAATAGGGACCCATATTGCCGGCTGAATATGTTGCATTGCTGATTTTATCTATGAGAGTTACTCAAAAGTCAAGATTTTGTGTTTTCCTTCAGTCATCACAACTTTGAATATTTATTTATGTAAGACTATCAACCTATTTAAAAAGTACCAACTTGTGGAACATCATCATTTTGTGCTTGAATTTTGTTATTACCAACTTCACTTTTCAACTTTTGGCTCATTTATTCATAATAATTCCAACTAATCACAGATGTTTAGTCATTGCCTTAATTTGTAGCACATGGCTAAATATTGCATTTGCTTATTTTCCTTAAAGCTACTCAAAACCCAAACATTATTATTTTGTAATTATAATGAATATATTATTTTAAGGTGGCGAATGTTGTGATATTTACTATTGGCTTTAAGCAGAATTAGCTATTAAAGAATTGGGCGTCTTTGGTATTTGGAGAAAAAAAAATTATTTCAAAAATATTTATATGTAATCTAACAAAACACTATATGGGTGGGAGGGGATAGGGAGTAGGACCTCGGTGGTTGCGGGGATGGGATGGTCAAGGGGAAGGAGTTGGGGGCATTGGGTTGGTGGAGACGATACAATAAACATAAAACGTCACTTATAGAGAAAGTCATTTTGGTGATCATTATTTAAGGGACTTGTTTTCAAAATATGGTAAAATAGGAAACATTTTCCTCCATGCCAAACACAAAAGTCACTTATTGAGCTTTTTCGTTGTCTCTTCATTTCCCAAAAACATATACTAGTAACATTTGCAACCTAAACTAGGCTATATTTGAATATATATCATTCCTTTTTTTATATTAATTTAGTGTTAATAATCTTGTCTAAGGTGATACATTTAAAATATATGTTTAGATCATATAACAATATACATATAAAGCAACTAAAAATTAAATGTTGCAAGTAAAAAAGTTGATTTATCATGTACTTGCGTCGGTCCATCCCACGAGTCTTTATATTATAAAATCATAAATGATATAAACACAGGCTAACAGACAAGAGAAAGTTTTGTCCATCTGAGTGAATGATTTTTTTTTTCTACCAGTACTCTAATAAAGTTGTTCGTATAAAAAAGCTGGTCTTTTCTTTCCCAAATCGTTACAATTATTTCCCCCCCTTCATAAATGACATGAACTCATTCTTGCTTAAAAACAATCATCTCTTCCATAAACTAAGGCAAAAAGAGAAAGGACGTGGGCCTTGTAAGTACTACTCAAATTCAACCAATGTTTATTTTTTGAACCAAATATAAATTTTTAAACATTTTTTTTTTGTTTTGGTTTGGTGGAGTTAAGTTGTTCTGGATACAAAGATAACAATCTTCAATATTGAATTTGGTCATGTGATTGTACACTTTTGGTCCATTATAATTAATATCTATAAACGTGAGACAATAGAAGTGTGTAAAAGTGACTAGTCAAGAGAAATTGAAGAATACTTGTAGTCTCCCTATTACATATTCCCAAAACAAAACAAAACAAAAAGCTAAGCCAGTAAAAATAAATAGCTATTATACTAAGGACAAACTACAAAACTTGTAAAGCCAAAATGCAAAACAAAAAATAATAAAATTGGATTTAGTACAATGTTTATTCCAAATTCATATTCATAACCCCCACAAAAAGGACCAATAGGGTATCTAAATAATCACATGAATTTGCTTGAGTATACCATTCTTGATGGGAAATAGTTCACTTTCTTCGGATCATACATGATAAAATTCAAATCTTTTTGTTGTGTTCAATTCTACATGGTATAAAATCAACAGCTCAGGAGGGATAGACAAGGAAGGAGAACGTGAGTTGAGTAGGAAGGAAGATGGAGACCAAACAAACCTTACATGAAGCAGTCATGACGTAAGATTTGCAACAACACAAAACATAAAGACATAACAGATAACACAGGGTCTTACAAGGTCAAGAAAAGGTCTTACAAGGTCAAGAAGAATGGGGTAAGTAGAGGAACGAAAGGCAACAAGTCAAAAAAGAGAGAAAAGACAACAGAAAAAAAGCGGTGAGAAAGCTCAGGTAGGATAGCACCGAGATTAAGACGAGGATGCAACACTCATCGTTAGAATGAGGAAGAAAAAGCCATGGCTAAGAAGGAGGATCACTAAACATGTCATTCCGCTTACACTTTGCAGTTTTTGCAGCCTTTGGCTTGAAGCAAGTTGACTCATTACTCCACTCATACATGCTACCTGCATCCAAATAAATTTTAAACAAGAAAGTCATAAGCTTTTACTAAAGGTGATAAGGTAGCTTTTGAAGGAAAATTAAGGTTGGAACTTGGAATAAAAATACTGGAAGGATATATAGGTGGGAGAATAAAGGAAAAAGAAAGTAGGGATACCTTGTGGAGATTTCAGTGTTGCTTTTCTTTACTGCAATATTTGCTCTCAAACCCATAAAAAGTGCACAAACTAAAGAAAGAGAGGAGCTAAGTAAAGGGGAATGAAGAAAGAAAGGTATAGAATGGGCTTATAAGGAGGTGGCCAATGGGCTGGATGGACTTGACAGTGACACCTCCAAAGGCCCAGAGAGAATGTGAAAGATATGAGATCCTATTTTTCCTTTTTCCTTCTACCCCAAAACAGAAAATAAAAAAAGATTGATTTTTTTTAGAAATGATAAATATAATAGATATAATAAGACTGTAGAGCTATAATTTTGATAATTCCGCTTCATAAATGTAGTTATGTTTGCTATTAATGTTGTGGTTTGTATATTTCGCTTGCGAATATACAAATATGACAAGTATATATAATATTTGTATTTATACATTTAGAAATTTTTTAGAACTGCGTTTGTATATTTCGCTTGCCAATATATATAAACAAGGGCAATTTATTATGAAGTTTTAATAAATCGTATACAAATAGCTAGGGTAAGCATATTCAAAATTCTGGATTTATACAATCAGGAAGCGAATTGTAAAAATTTAGAATTTATACAAATCAGCCGAATTATACAAATCACGCGAATAGCAAGAATTGAGTAAACTGTAGCCGCAAATTATAATTTTCTTAAACTGTAGTTATAGTGCCTAATATAGGCTAAATATTTGTTATTCTGCATAATTTTTCAAAAAAACAGGACCATCTGCACTTTTATTTTCATTTTGTGTTGTTCTTTAATTTTCATCCTTTAAGGATAAATAACTTTTTCAAGGTGCATAAATTTATATTTTTGCATTATAATATTTTTTTATTATGTGATGTGTTCTTAAAGAACTTATGCAGCGTTAAATATAAGTTCGATTAATAGTTAAAAATAAAAATTAAAGATCAATCTATTTAAAAAGCAAAAAAATTAAGACCGATCCATTTCAGAGCAATTAAATGAAAATACAGAAGAAGGCAAATCCAGAACATAAGGACAAATACAACAATTTGATATTGATTCTTTACGTTTGGAACTAAAACTTACATAGTTATAAAGTACATAATACTACAATTTGTTTTGAAGTGTTCAACACATTCTGTATTTGTAAGCAAACTTTATATTTTCTTTTTGAATTAGCATGACTCATTGTACACAAAATATAAAACAAATAATTCGTTACTAATGATGGGTAACAGTTTTTCTTTTCATGATGAAAGAAACAAAACACCACCCAAAGATGAAGTATAAATAGAAAAAGATTGAGATACAAGTTTTTAAAATAATTATAGTCAATTTTATTCATACTTTTAACTTTGTAATTGACAAAACTTTAGGAAGAAGAAAAATACTAGTCCCTCCATTTCATTTTATGTGGCACTTTTCGGATTATGATATTCAAACAAGTCTATCTTCAACAGTAAGTTTTTCATAGATCTTTAAAATATTTGAATTATCAATTATTATTACTTATAATATTTTTTACATAGTTTATAACTATATAAATTTTATTTCAAAAATATTGAAGATTTCATATACAAATTTCCGATCAAGCTTAAAACATTTAACTTTCAAAAAATAAAAAGTGTCACATAAATTGGAACAAAAGCCGTATAAATAGAAAGAAATAAAGAGAAAAAAAAAACAAGAGGATTGATTTAGTGGGCATAGGGGTCAACGAGGGGCGGCCAGTTTCAAGGAGGTCGTAACTGCCCGGAGAGGCAGACCGCGCTGCCCGGCCGACCATAGTCAAATAATTGGCAAGGGAATATTCATATAAGAAAAACAAAAGTCAAATAAAATAGAGCCAAAGCACATCTTGGGTCCACTTTACTCTAAATTACTCAATTTTAACTTCTTGTCTAGCACCCTAATCTAACAATGTTCAATTTTAGTTAATATTTTTTTCAAGAAAAATGTGATAGGTAAAATGAATGGGAGAGGTAATATTTTAGTAAAAGTAGGTAACTGGCAATGCAAGCACAAAATTGAAATTTGTTTTTTTTTTTTTAAAAAAATAATAATAATGAGGATTAAATAAATATTTTATTATAATAACATATTAATTAATGTAAAGTCTTACGTCTTGAAAAAATGATTTAAATAAATAATAATAAATATTGAAGAAAGTAATGGAAAAACATATTTTTCACTTATTAGTTACTCCTTCTATCCACCCATATTAATTAAATTTGTGAGGTCATGCACAATTATTAAGAAAAATATTTAATGGCATAATTTAAATTATATTTTCCATTATTGTTCTTTGTGAAATCATAAATGTAATTTTATAAGTAGTGCAATTTGTCTTTTAGAAAACATCAAATTTCATTAAAGAAAAAGGGTAAATATGAAAAAAAAAATCAAACATCCATTCTCACTTTAAATAATTCAATTATTTTGAATAATGAAAGAAATCAATTAATATAAAATAAATAAGTATTAATATGCTAAAATTAATTAAGAAATAAATTAAATACATATTTTTAATATAATAAACGGGTAAAAGTTAAACCAAAGAAATATACGATAATTGTGTGTATTTGTGTCACATTTATTAAGAATTACTGACAGCTCAAAATTTAAAGCAGACGTAATTAATAATTAAAATAAGAAAGAGGTGAAGAAAGGAGAATTGGGTGAAGAGAATAATATTTGGGAAATTGGGAGGGCAAGCGTGTGGCACGCGGGCAACACACAACAATACGCATTGCCTTCACAGTCTTCTATGATCCGGTCAAACACAACTCCTTTGCTTCTACGCCTCTATTTTTCACCTCCATAATTCCCTACTTATATTTTATTCTTAATAATTTTAGTTATGGAAAATTAGGAGGTGTTTGTTCCTGAGATCAAATAATAACTTCGTAATAAAATTTAACATTAAGTTCATTTTATGTTTGGTTTGAGATATTAATTAATTTCAAGATTATTAATTGATCATTTGTATTAAAATGGTGGAATTACTATCTTATTTAGAAAGCGATAAAATAATTTAGGAAATAAATCAAAAGTAGGAAATGTAATTCATTTAGGATTTGATATTTGGTATTTATTAAATCCAACTAGTTAGAATTTATTTATCTAATATTCCTTCATCCATCTTTACTTGTCTACTATACTATTTTGGGATGTCCAACAATATTTGTCTAGTTTATAAAATCAATGAATGATTTACCATTTTGTGTCTATTATAACATTGCTATTAAATACTATTTATTTTTCAATGTTTAAATAACGTATGTTTAGTAAGGGTGCTTTGGAAAAAATTACCCCTATCATTTACTGTTTCTCAATCCATATGTCAAGTCAATAGTGGACAACTATTGTTGTACAGAGGGGGTATATCAAAATATATTTTCTAGTATTATAAATAGGGGTGCTCCTGTAACACCCCGTACGCTAGAACAGACCAGATTGCAGATTTCAGGTGGCACCCATGGGCACCATCCACAGACCGTAGGAGCACCAAGGTCCGTCCTACAGGTTCGTGGTGCACCACATGAAACCTTTCCCCAGAAACCCCCAGAAAAATATTCTAAGTGTCGACCCACGGCCATACCCACGGACCGTGGTCCGCGTCCGTGGACCAGACCTCGATTTTCAACCTCCAGAACCCCATTGAAGGTTGACCAGCATGGACCGTCAGTCGATCGACAGTTCGTCGGTGATCCCGACAGCAGTTAAGTCAGGAGTCTTTTGGTATTTTTCTTATGTGTTGGACCCCTAAACTACGTCGTTTAAACCATAAACTACATAATTTTGGTCAGTTTTAGCCTAGAAACATAACTAGAACTTACCTAAGTTAGATCATTCATCAAAACTTAGAAAAATTAGAGCGTAAGAGGAGAAAGAGGTCAAGAACCCTAGTTCAAGAACGCATCAAGGTTCCATCAGTTCCTGCCCCGAAATCGAAGGATTTCTCCATGGAATTCATCACCAAGTATGTGGGATTTCACTAGTGGGTTCCTTTCACCCATTAGGTCCCTAGATTTCAGTCAGAATCTTGATTCCCTTAATGTTATCTAGACCTAGGGTTTCTTGAATGTTAGAATTGTTGGGTTTTAGCTGTTAGAATGATCCAAATCATATTATCATGTTGTAGTATTGTTTTTACCCAGATTCATGCATAAACTCAAAACCCTAGCTATGTAGTTCTTTTAGTTCATGAATTACACATGCTAGGTCAGTTAATTCAGTTATATATAAACATGCCTCAGTTTTCGAATGCATTATTATCAGTATATTAATGATGCATTCTCAGTTTGCGTGTCAGTATTTTGAGCTATCCAGTATTACAATATTTCAGTCATAAAGTGTTAATTACTTAATCAATTGGGAGAATCTTAATACTGAGTGGACTAGGGTCAGTCACCCGTAAGTCCCAGAACTACGTGTCCCGTAGGTTGTAAGTCTCCTCTGTGGGGAATATTTTAGTGATCACACTAACATGCCTCTATACCTCTAGCAGAGTATATTAGGTCCTCTCGATGGGGCGTATACATCAGACTCTACATTTAGCTCATGTGGTTTTATGTCGATTATTAGTAGCTCCCTTACAGTTCAGTCATATTCTATTGCATTGACCATGTTATCAATATAGTTATAAACTTGGTCATTGCATTCAGTTTATCCATGTTCAATATTTCAGTATCCTTATCATGTTCAGATTATATCATTGTCTTATTGCTTGTTCAATTATGTTATTATTCAGCTTTATTCTATCCTACATGCTCAGTACCTTTCAAGTACTGACGCATACTCTGCGCTACATCTTCTCGTGATGTAGGTTCAGGTCCTCAGTAGTCAGATCATGCATAGATCGGTTCCTCGATCTTCAGTTCAGCAACATCAGTGGTGAGTCCTCATTCTTCGAGGACAGTTGACATGTTATCTTTCCATATTAGCTTTAATTTCAGTTTTTCTAGATCTAGCTGGGGCATGTCCCATCATTTCTAGTCAGTAGAGGCTTTATTTCAGACATAGTTTCATCTTAAGTGTTAGAGTTTGAATTTTCATTTGTATTCAAACTCTCAGTTTTCATATATTCAGATTTGGTATATGGGTATTCCCTGTCATTTAAGTTTTTCACATGATTTAGCTTCCGCATAGTAATTATTGCTTCAGTTTATCTCTAAGTATGCTTATGATATGCCAGCAGGGTTAGCTTGGGGTCACTGGTGATCCTAGGTCTCGTGTCCGCGTCCTGGGTAGCCTCGGGGAGTGAAAAACATGGTATCAGAGTACTAGGTTTAAGTGTCCTAGAATGTCTAAAAGCCGCACTAAGTAGAGTCCTTTTCATGGGTGTGAAGTACACCACATCTAATGAGAGGGAGGCTGCAAAGTGTTTTAGGGAAAAACTTCAATTTCTTTGTTACTCTTATCGTGCGTAAGATATGATCTAATTCCTCGTGCTAATACTTCGTTATGCTCTTTCAGATCATGCCTCCTCGTAGAGCTTATGGAAGGAATGCAAATGCCAAAAATGCAAACGCAACTCCTCTAGTGCCAGATTAGGAAGTTTCGAATGCTGAATTTTGGAACGCTATCCAGTTGTTGGCTCATAGTATGACCAACAAGAACAATCAATAGGTTCTAGTTCCAACAAATGCTAATGTTGGGTCAGCTGCAGCTAAAGTTCGTGATTTCATTAGGATGAATCCACCTGAGTTCTTAGGATCGAAGATTGGTGAGGATCCCCAAAACTTCATTGATGAGGTCAAGAAGATCTTTGGAGTGATGCAGGTAACTGGGAATGATCGGGTTGAGTTGGCATCTTACCAGCTTAAGGATGTGGCTCATATCTGGTATACTCAGTGGAAAGAGAACAAGGGTACAAATTCAGCTCCTATCACTTGGGAGTGCTTCAGTGAGACCTTTCTGGACAGGTTCTTCCTAAGAGTGTTGAGGGAGGCAAAAGCTCAGGAGTTTATGACTTTGAGACATGGTTTTATGACGGTCCAAGAGTATGGACTCAAGATCACCCAACTCTCCAGTTATGCTCCTCACATGGTGGCCGATTCCAAGGCTCAAATGAACAAGTTCATGTATGGGGTATCTGATCTTATGAAAATAAAGTGTAGGAATGCTATGTTACTGGAAGATATGAACATCTCTAGGCTCATGACTCATTCTCAGCAAGTTGAGGGTGATAAGGTTAGGGAGCAAGACAATGAGAATAAGAAGGCTAGAACAGGCAACTATGACTATTCTCAACAGAAATCGGGTGGTGGAAATCACTCGCAGTTTCAGCATAAATCTTTAACTTCAGCACCTTCATCAGCTAGAGTTCCATCCTCCAAGTTCTGAAATGATCAGAAAGGTAGGGCATCAGGCTCTAAGGATCAAGGTAGTATTTTAGGCATCAGAACCTACCCAACTTGTCCAAAGTGTGGTAAGAACCATCCGGGCAAGTGTCTTGCAGAATCTTCCTGCTGGTTGAAAGATTGTCCCTCTAAACAAGGTCAAGGGGCCAACAATAGTAGATCTCAGTCTACAACTTCAGCAACACTAGCAGATCACCTAATTCAATAGCGTAACTCATCTGGTACAACTAGTGGTCAACGCCAAAACAGGTTGTATGCTCTTCAAGCTCGCCAGGATCAGGAAGAGTTTACAGATATAGTCACTAGTACGTTACGAGTCTTTGACTTAGATGTTTATGCATTGTTAGATCTAGGGGCTACTCTTTCTTTTGTAACTCCTTATATAACAATAAAATTCGATGTTAGTCCAAAAACTCTCTTAGAACCCTTCTCAGTCTCTACCCCAGTCTGTGACCCAGTTATAACTAGACGGGTATACAGAAATTGCCTTGTCACAGTCTCCCAGAAAGTCACCTTAGCAGATCTTGTAGAGTTAGAAATGGTAGACTTCGATGCCATTCTAGGCATGGATTGGTTACATTTATGTTATGCCTCAGTCGATTGTAGAACTAGGGTTGTTTGTTTTCAGTTTCCAGACGAACCAATCTTAGAATGGAAGGGTAGTAGTTTAGCACCTATGGGTCGATTCATTTCTTACCTTAAGGCCAGAAAGATGATTTCTAAGGGGTATCTCTATCATTTAGTTTGGGTTAAGGATTCCAGCTCTGAGACCCCAACTCTTGAGTTAGTTCCAGTAGTTAATGAGTTCCCAGAAGTGTTTCTAGAAGATCTTCTCGGAGTCCCTCCCGAAAGGGGAATCGACTTTGGAATTGATCTCCTCCCAGATATCCAGCCTATTTCTATTCCTCCTTACAGAATGGCTCTAGCTGAGCTTAAGGCACTGAAAGAGCAGTTGAAAGACTTTCTAGATAAGGGCTTCATTAGACCCAGTATTTCCCCATGGGGTGCACCTGTGTTGTTCGTGAAGAAGAAATATAGTTCTCTCAGAATGTGCATTGACTATAGGTAGTTGAACAAGGTCACAATAAGGAATAAATATCCTATCCCCAGGATTGATGATTTGTTCGACCAACTTTAGGGTGCTAGTTATTTCTCGAAGGTAGACCTCAGATCCGGTTATCATTAGCTCAGAGTTAGAGATAGTGACATCCCGAAAACAACCTTCAGAACTCGGTATGGTCATTATGAATTTGCAGTTATGTCATTTGGACTAACCAATGCTCATGCAGCTTTTATAGACTTGATGAACAGAGTGTTCAAGCGGTATTTGGACTTGTTCATTATCGTCTTTATTGATGATATCCTCATTTACTCTAGGAATGAGGAAGAACATGTGAACCATTTGAGGGTTGTGCTGCAAACTCTCAAGGATTGCCAGTTATTCGCTAAGTTTAGCAAATGTGAGTTTTGGTTGAAATCTGTTGCTTTCCTTGGTCACATTGTGCCTAGCAAAGGGATCCAATTGGATTCTCAGAAAATAAAAGCAGTGAAACAATGGCCCAGATCTACCACTCTAATAGATATCAGAAGTTTCTTGGGTCTAGCGGGTTATTACTGAAGGTTCGTGGAAGGATTTTCATCCATTGACTAAGTTGACTCAGAAAAAGGTCAAGTTTCAGTAGTCAGATGATTGTAAGAAGAGCTTCGCAGAACTGAAAACTAGGTTGACTACAACTCCTGTTTTGACTCTACCAGAGGGTTCAGACGGTTGTGTGATCTATTGTGATGCGTCTAGAGTCGGCCTAGGTTGTGTGTTGATGCAACGAGGTAAGGTTATAGCTTATGTTTCATGACAGCTTAAGGTGCATGAGAAGAACTATCCAACTCATGACCTCAGCTTGCAATAGTGGTGTTTGCACTTAAAATTTGGAGACATTACTTGTATGATGTTCATGTAGATGTGTTCACAGACCACAAGAGCCTTCAGTATGTGTTCACCCAGAAAGAGTTGAATCTTTGCCAGAGGAAATGGCTTGAGTTCCTCAAAGATTATGATATGAGTGTGCATTACCATCCTGGTAAGGCCAATGTAGTAGCAGATGCTCTCAGTAGACTATCTATGTGTAGTGTAGCGCATGTTGAGGTAGAAAGAAAAGAACTAGCAAGGGATGTTCACAGACTTGCTCAATTAGGAGTTTGTCTTATGAGCCTATTAGATGATGGTGTAACAGTTCAGAATGGATCAGAATATTCATTGGTAGTGGAGGTTAAGGAAAAGCAAGACAGTGATTCGATATTGCTTCAACTAAAGGGTGCAGTCCATCAGTAGAGAGTTGAGATTTTCTTCCAAAGGGAAGATGATGTACTTCACTACCAGGGTCGATTATGTGTTCCTAAGGTGGGTGAGTTGAGACAGCAGATTCTTGCAGAAGCCCATAATTCCAGATATTCTATTCATCCAGGCGCCACTAAGATGTACCGTGATCTGCGGAAAGTCTTTTTGTGGAATGGTATGAAAATGGATATAGCCGATTTTGTGGCTAAGTCCCCCAATTGTCAGCAAGTCAAGGTAGAACATTAGAAACCATGAGTTATGACTCAAGAGATCGACATTCCTACTTGGAAGTGGGAAGTGATCAACATGGCCTTTATCACAGGTTCACCTCGTACTCTCAGACAACATGACTCCATTTGGGTGATTGTTGACAGAGTTACTAAGTCTGCACGCTTTTTGGCTGTCAAGACTAGAGATTCGGCGGAGGACTACACCAAGCTTTACATTAATGAGATAGTCAGGTTGCATGGGGTTCCTTTGTCTATCATTCAGATAGAGGTCCTCATTTTACCTCTCATTTCTCGAAGTCATTTTAGAAAGGTCTTGGTACTCAGGTTAACCTTAGCACAACATTTCATCCGCAGACAGATTGTCAGGCAGAGCGTACCATTCAAACCTTAGAGGACATGTTGAGAGCTTGCATGATCGATTTCAAGGGCAGTTGAGATGATCACCTTCCTCTTATAGAGTTCACCTCCAATAATAGATATTATTCCAGCATTCAAATGGCCCCTTATGAGGCATTGTATGGGTGTAGATGTAGATCTCCAGTTAGTTGGTTTGAAGTAGGTGATGCAACCTTGATAGGGCCAGATTCAGTTCATGATGTTATGAAGAAAGTGCAACTCATTAGAGATAGACTTAAGACAACCCAGAGTCGCCAGAAGTCCTATGTAGATGTAAAGAGAAGAGAATTAGAGTTCCAAGTTGATGATTGGGTTTTCCTGAAAGTGTCGCCTATGAAAAGGGTGATGAGATTTGACAAGAAAGGGAAGCTCAGTCCTAGATATGTAGGCCCTTATAAGATTTTAAAAATAATTGGTAAAGTGGCTTATGAGTTAGAGTTGCCAACAGAACTAGCAGCGGTGCATCCGGTTTTTCACATTTCATTGTTGAACAACTGTGTGGGCGATCCAACATCTATTGTACCTTCAGAAAACATGGTTGTGAAGGATAGTCTCACTTATGAAGAGGTACCAGTTGAAATCCTTGATCGTCAGGTTCGAAGGTTGAGAAATAAAGAAGTTGCTTCAGTCAAGGTTTTGTGGAGGATTCAGCCCGTAGAGGGAGCTACTTGGGAAGCAGAAGCAGCCATGAAGGCCAAGTATCCTCACCTCTTTCCTTCCGATTCCATTTCAGCTTGAGGTAATAGTTCCTCTTTAGTTTTTCAGTCATTCAAGCGTAGTTTCAGTCTTAGCATCATGTTCCTTCAGGTTGTACTTGCATTTTTAGCGTATTTGCATGTTCTTGGAACATAGTTCAGTCAGAAATCAGTTCCAGTGTTTAGTAGTAGGGGTTGAATCTCTCTCCCTATATTTCAGCTAGTTTAGTCTTCATTCAAGGACGATTGTTCCTAAGGGGGAGATAATATAACACCCCATAAACTAGAACAAACCAGATTGCAAATTTCAGGAGTTGCAGGTGGCACCCACGGGGACCATCCACGGACCGTAGGAGGACCCACGGTCCGTCCTGCAGGTCCATGGTGCACCATCTGCGACCTTTCCCTTGA
Source organism: Solanum acaule (assembly GCA_036250505.1). Lineage (NCBI taxonomy): Eukaryota > Viridiplantae > Streptophyta > Magnoliopsida > Solanales > Solanaceae > Solanum > Solanum acaule. Next base: position 3,090 of record JAJOOR010003596.1, on the reverse strand, counting down.
AACCCCTAGAAAAATATTCCAAGTGTCGAACCACGGCCGAACCCATGGACCGTAGGTTAGGTCACGGACCGTGGTCCGCGTTCGTGGATCAAACCCCAGTTTTCAACCCCAGAACCCCATTGAAGGTTGACCAACACGGACCATCAGTCGATCGACGGTCCGTCAGTCCCGACCATCGATGACCCCGACAGTAGTTAAATCAGGGGTATTTTGGTATTTTTCTTATGCATTGGACCCCTAAACTACGTCGTTTAAACCCTAAACTATGTAGTTTTCATCAGTTTTAGCCTAGAAACATAACTTGAACTTACCTAAGTCAGATCATTCATCAAAACTTAGAAAAATTAGAGCGTAAGAGAAGAAAGAGGTCAAGAACCCTAGTTCAAAAACGCAACAAGGTTCCATCAGTTCTAGCCCCGAAATCGAAAGGTTTCTCCGTGGAGTTTGTCACTAGGTATGTGGGATTTATCTAGTGGGTTCCTTTCACCTATTAGGTCCCTAGATTTCAGTCATAATCTCGATTCCCTTAATGTTATCTAGACCTAGGGTTTCTTAATGTTAGAATTGTTGGGTTTTAGCTGATAGAATGATCAAAATCATATTATCATGTTGTAGTACTATTTTTGCCTAGATTCATGCATTCAGAACCCTAGTTATGTAGTTCTTTTAGTTCATGAATTACACATACTAGGTCAGTTAATTCAGTTATATATAAGCATGCCTCTGTTTTCAAATGAATTATTATCGGTATATTAATGTCGCATTCTCAGTTTGCATGTCAGAATTTTGAGCTATCCAGTATTACAACATATTAGTCATATAGTGTTAATTACTTAATCAATTAGGAGAAGCTTAATATCGAGTGACTAGGGTCAGTCACTCGCAAGTCCTAGAACTACGTGCCCCATAGGTTGTAAGTTCCGTTTGTTGGCAATATTTTAGTGATCACGCCAGCATGCCTCTATACCTTTGGCAGGGTAAATTAGGTCCTCTCGATGGGTCGTATACATCGGACTCTACATTTAGTTCATGTGGTTTTATGTCAATTATTAGTAGCTCCCTTACATTTCAGTTAGATTCTATTGCATTGACCATGTTATCAGTAAAGTTCAGTATTCAGTCTCAGCATGTTATAAACTTGGTCATTGCATTCAGTTTAGCCATGTTCAGCATTTCCAGTATCCTTATCATGTTCAGATTATATAATTGCTTTATTGCTTGTTCAGTTATGTTATTATTCAACTTTATTCTATCCTACATGCTCAGTACCTTTCAAGTACTGACGCATACTCTGCGCTACATTTTCTCATGATGTCGGTTCAGGTCCTCAGCAATCAGATCACGCATAGATCTGTTCCCCAATCTTCAGTTCAGCAACATCAGTGGTAAGTCCTCATTCTTCGAGGACATTTGACATTTTATCTTTCCATTTTAATTTTAGTTTCAATTTTGCTAGATTGAGCTGGTTCATGTCCCAGCATTTCTAGTCAGTAGACACTTTATTTCAGACATTGTTAGGTTTAGCTTTAGTGTTAGAGTTTGAATTTTCATTTGTATTCAAACTCTCAGTTTTCATATATTCAGATTTGGTATATGGGTATTCCCCAACATTTCAGTTTTTCACATGATTTAGCTTCTGCACAATAATTATTGCCTCAATTTATCTCTAAGTATGCTTATGATATGCCAACAGGGTTAGCTTGGGGTCACTCGTGATCCTAGGTCTCGTGTTTGCGTCTTAGGGGTAGCCTCGGGGCGTGACAACTCCAAAACATATTTTCTGTAATGAAGTTAGAGAATTAATGAGTTATTGAATAAAATCTCCTACCACTTCTTTGTAATGACCCTCTAGGTCATATTTTTAGTTTTACGATATTTTCGGCGTTTAGAGCTTTCCTATAGCTACCTCAAGTCATTTATGACTTGTTGAGACTGACAGTATTGTCACGATCCGATCCTACACCTTGGACATGGCCGGGACTTGAGAACCATTGTTGGTCCCCAAGCGAACCCTCATCCTGGCTGGGTACAAGCAAAAGACTAACTCAAGCATACATAAACTTAGAACTAAATTAAATTCAATAGCTTAAATACTCAACTTTAAAATAGTCTGAACAATACTCAATAGATAAACTCAGAGTTTGTAAAAACAACTCAAAGAAGGTATATATTGAAAAATACTCAACTTTGTTTATCTATGAAACATCTAGTATTACAGAGGGATATCCGGACAAGACCTACGACAATCTCAAAACTACTAACTGTAAGGTAAAGGTGAAGTCCTCCGGAATATAAGAAGGCTCATCAAAGCTAATTGGAATATCTCATAACCTCAATGAAATGCATTTGATGATCCTGAATAGTCGTATTTGCATCATGAAATGATGCAGGCCAAATGGAGTCAATACATTGAATGTACAAGCATGTAAGGGGAATTCTAAAGCATAAACATATGCTTGAACTGATAAAAAGGAAACATACTTACCTTTTCTCAAACTCACTCAACTCAACTCAAACTCCCCTCAAGAATAGGATATTCAACTCAATGAAACATAGTTCAACTCAACTCAATGAAATAGGGATCAACTCAGTAAAACATAGTTCAACTCAACTTAATGAAATAGGGCTCAACTCAACAATAAGATACTCAACTCAATGAAATAGGGCTCAACACTTTGTTTATCAGGTCCATGAACATTGCAAGAGCATTAGTTAAGGCAAAAGACATGACAAGAAACTTGTAATGACCATAACGGGTCCTGGATGTTGTCTTAGGGATGTCACTTTCTCTTACTCTCAACTGATGATAGCCTGATATGAGGTCTATCTTAGAAAATAAGTGGCACCGTGAAGTTGATAAAAAAGATCATCTATCCTCGGAAGGGGATACTTATTCTTTATTGTAACCTTGTTAATACGATTTCCTATCAAGGTTATTGGTGAGTCCTCCATTCCGGGGACGTTGCTCATGATCTTTTGCTATGTATAAGACTTTTCTTTTTAGTTATGTTTTGACTATGAGGGTGAGCCCGGTAGTTTGTCTTGGCCCTCGCTAAGTACTCATGTTTAGAGGTGGTGTTGGACAAGTTG
>JAJOOR010003595.1:0-72421 GCA_036250505.1 Solanum acaule | reverse complement strand
CCCCCCCCCCCCCCCCCGAACTTATTTTATAAATAATTTTCTACCCCTTTTCGGCCTTTGTGGTACTATAAATAAAAAAATTGTCAACACGCGCAAGGCCCAGGAGCAATGGCGGAGCCAGAATTTTCGATAAGGGGGTTCAAAATCGGAAGAAATAGACACACGAAGTAGCCGAAGGGAGTTCGACATCTACTATATACCTAAAAAATTATTTTAACCATGTATAGTATAAGTGTGTCTCTGAGATTTTGAGCATAGGTTGAGGGGTACTTATGCATTTTCCCTACAAAAAATATATATAGACTGAAAGAGAAATAAAATTAGAAGAGATTTGGCTTCATGAAATTCAATATTATAAACTTAAGTGGCGAATTTCAGTATAAAAATTATTGGGCTATGCCCATTGTAAAATGTTTTTTTTTGAGATATACATATGCTAAATTACCCTATATTAATATTTTTTAAATGGAAAGTGGTCCCAGACCACCATTTTGTTAATAAAATCACATATTACAAAAGTGGGCTAACTAGCCCAAAGAAAATTAAAAGGAGAAAATGAAGAGAAAATATAAACATAGTTGTCTGAATACAATTGATATAAAATACAAATTTCTCACCTATATTTGATTGAATACAATTGATACATAATACATTTGATAGAGAAGATTAATGCATATTGTATTCATTGTATCAAGTTTTATCACAAATGCAATTGATATAGTTGATTTGTATCATATATTGAATATATAATCAATTGCATTAATGAACACAATTTGTATCGACGAATACAATTGACAAAATACAAAATGTCAGAATATAATTAATACAGAATATGTATATAATTGTTATGTAATACAAAATACAATTGTCATATGATGTGGAATGTTTTTTGAGCTGTAGTTGCTTAGGATGGAGAGAGAGGCGCGAGAGAGAAAGAGAAGGGCGCACGCGAGAGAGAGAGAAAGGAGAGAAATTTGCTATGAAGCCCTACTGAAACCTACGAATTGTAATTATTTTATCATAAATACATATCATATGTTTGTATTATTGTGATACAACAAATACAAAATGTACTCATCCTCTCTCCTCCCTCTCTCGATCTCAGTCGTCTCTCACCTTCCTCTCTCGATCTAGCTTGCTTCTCTCCTCCTTTTTTCAATCTCAATCACATGTCTCCTACTTCTCTCGATCTCGATCGCTTCTCTCCTCATAATATGTAGCTAAATACAATAGTTTTGATATAATTGTATTCATTTGGATATAAATCATGTGTATCAATTGTATTTTTGATACAACCTAATACAACAACGACAATAGGTATTCAAACTCTATCGCCTATCTTGTCTCTCTCTCCCAAATCTCACTTACCTCTCTCCTCCCTCTTCTAGTCTTGCTCGTCTCTCTCCTCCTCAAACATATAGTAATAATTTATAACTAAGAAAACTATAACTATAGATCTCTAATAAGGACCAAATTATAGTAATTTTAAAAGATTTCCAAAATGAATTTGGCCGAACAGCGGCCAAATCAGCAAAAAGAAAAATAAAAGCACAAAACAAACAAATATACAAATATTTAGACCAAAAGAAATTAGGAAAGCTCTCAACCCCTTCCATTCTACTCATATATACTCAGATGTCGGCTTCTTGAAGGCTTCAGAGATGAGGCGCCTTCTTCTTCAAGTTCAAGGCTTCTACAGTTTGATGAGGTTCATATGAAACTTTGATCTTTACTTTGATATTGTCATGTAACGCTATATCTAAGAACTTGTTTCACTTCACATGCGACATCTAATAAGCTAATATATGTCATTAAATCAGTTCCCTTAAAGACATCTTCGATTCTGAGATCATGAAAGATATGTGTACTATGTCTGTAAAGGTATGAGCTCCTTTTGTAATTTTTACCTAAGTTCATAAACTAGATCTAATTTTATTGCTAGAGTTTTTTTCTTGCGAATTTGGTAATTTTTTTTATTATACTGTTGTAATTTATTCATTCATTTTATGTTTTCTAAAATTAAGTTTTTGATATGTCTAAGACCATTTCATATCTCATGAACTAATCACTCTTTCTTATTTTTATAATAATAATATAATAAATCACACAAATCTTTTATCTTCACCAATCTTGACAATTCACTTCGTTTTGCTTTCTGTTTTTTTCCTTAAATCAATTAAAAATTTATTTCTCTATTCATATGTCATGTTGAGTTTATTAAAGGTATAAAAATTACTTATGTTTAAAAAGAAACTTGTAGGAAATAAAATAAAATAAGAATCACATCTCTTTATATTTCTTCATAAAAAATTGAGTCTTCATAAAAACATTATGTGTTAGAATTTAAATTTAACTGCTCTTTTTTTTTCCAGGTATTCGACATTTGAAATTTAGCTTCCAAATTAATATAGATTAAGGCTGAATAAGTCTACTAGCGGGGATAAAGTGTGCCTATGATGAAATTCTTCAACTCATGGCTCGAACTCGAGACCTCTGGTTAATAGTGAAAGGGATTTCAATGATCCCTTCACACCTGTTGCTGGTAAGTTTTTATGTCTTAATTCATTTATGTTTCATCAATTTGGTATGAATACTTTTTTTCGCTTCTAAATCTTCTCGTCTTCGATTGTTCTAGAGCTATGCATAACAGATACACATAACACATATGTACCAATCATCAATCAAACATAAATACACATATTATCTTTGAAACTTAAACAAAAATGCACAAATACACATTTATATCAATCATTAACCAAGCTTTGTACATGGTTATACAAAGTAAATAATTACTTATACATTTTACAAAGGCCTTATAAGCTTGTGCTAATTCTATTTTAACCATAGAAGGAATTGGACCCCACAAACCTACGCCCCCAACCCTTAATTCCGGCCCAATCCATTTAATGTTCCATTATAAACTTACAACCAAAAGTTACTCTCATCAAATGAAATTTCACTATTATTGGATAATTATAACCTTGATTCTTCGATAAATTATGATTTTGATCCTTGTCATATTTTATTGAGAATTTTAACCTTAAATAAAAATAAAATGTATGTCTATTGTCTCCTTATATAAAAAAAAAATATGTTATATTTAAAATATTATAATTGTAATAATCATATTGCCTCAAACAAAGAATAACAACAAAAAATATTAACACAACACATGGATATTTAAATTTTTTTAATTAATAATTTATTGAACTTGTGAAGATTGACAATTAGTTGAAGAATAAAAGTGCACAGTTCAATTAATAAAAAATTATATGTATTGATCTAGCTATTGTAAGGATCAAAATTGATATTTTTAATATTTCAGGGACTAAAAATCATTTTCCTTTCTTTTGTCTTTCTCAAGATCTAGAATTGCTTCTGTCCTAATCAAGATCTTTTTTAGATGATAAATTTAATTTTTAGATATTGATACTATTAAAAAAATTATTTATATTATTAGTGTAATTTAGCTGGTTATAACATATTATCTTTTTATTTTTCTAACTACTGATTCCACTTATCATGAAATGTTACAAATTGTAAACATGTTTTAGGTAATAAATAATACAAATTCTTTTAAAATAATTAAATAAAACTCTTTGATGTTTGAATTACCTCTTCTTCTTTTTGGGATACTAATTTTGTGTAAAAGAAACAAGTGGCTAATTTAGTTGTTACGATGCCTTGTAGAGTTTTGCTTCTTGCTTTCAAAATATGACAAATTTTTTATTGTTATTTTGTAACCTAATTTCTTATCCCCCATTTAAGGCTTTTATTTCATATAATCCAACACTTAACCGATTAAAATTTATCGGTTCAGGGTCCACATGAGAAGAGGTTAATTTCATCTCTTCTTTTTTTAGGATTTTTCATGATATAATATAAATACTTGGAATTTTGCATGTAGGTAGTAGTTATATCTAGAATATATACAAAAAACCATTAATGGATTTTATTTTTGTTAGAGATTCTTACACAAAAACTTGATCAAATTTACTGATATACCCACATTATATGATAATTGTATACGAAATATAATTATACTATATAGATATTTAATAGATATAAGTTAAATCCTAATAATTACATATATGTCAAACATTGATAATATGGAAGTACTAAAATTAGCAAGACAGTTTAGCCATATATTTGGTGCTTCTAAAAGTTTGAAAGCCGAAAAAGAAAGGAAAAACATATAGATATATTTGATTTATTTGATATTTTGGTATTATTTTTTAAACAACAATTATTTTTCTATTAACTGTTTTATGTCAGTGTAAACAATTAATGTCAACGTAAACAATTATCTTGGCCATGAAGCTCTTATTTGAACATTTAAATAAATGTTGATAATCTTTCATTAAAGAATCACTAATTCCTTTATTACCGGACAATTGTGAAAAAAATACAATTTTTTCAATCATTAACTCATTATTATAAAAAAGTATGATCTAAAAGTCATTGATTGCCCAAATTCAAATTACATAAATCTATTTTATTTTGTGGAGAATATATTGCATACATCTTTTAGTTCATTAAATACTTTTGAAACATGTGCACTATAAAAAAAAAAGTGAAATTACAATGTAATTTATTAAAAAGAGTGTCACATAAATTTAGATGGACAAAATACTAACTAAACATACATTATTGTATACTTAGAATACATAACACTTGGTTCTTCAAGCTATATTTAACCTCATTATTCAAGCACCTATTCCACACTCACTCTCCTACTCCACAAGAAATTCTCTCCTATGTGTTTTTGAAAAAAAAATCTAAAGTTTCTATATCGGCTATATTAGAAAGTTTTCCTTTCTTCTATTTTTGGGAAGTTGATTTTCTATTTGTGTAGAATATATCATTCATTTACAAGTATATTATTCTTTTTTCTTTGCATTTTTATTCAATATTTCTTCAATTGTACCATCCCAATAAATGGATTATAGAAATAGTCGATATTTCAGCTATTATTCATCATCTTCCCCATTTCACAAACAATTTGCGGTGCAAGAGGCAAATTCTCAAAATTTCCAGGAATTTATTAGTCAAGATTTATATGAGTCTGATAATTTTCGTATGTACGTTTACAAGGTACAAAAGTGCTCAAAACTTTATAGTCACGATTGGACATCTTGCCCTTTTACCCATCAAGGGGAAAAAGCACGTCGACGTGATCCAAGGAAATATAACTATTTGCCAATTCCTTGCCCTGGTTATAAATTCGCATCTTGCATAAAGGGAGATAATTGTGAATTATGCCATGGAGTTTTCGAGTACTGGTTACACCCTGCGAAGTACAGGACCAATCCGTGCCAAGCTGGCACGTCGTGTAATAGACCAGTCTGTTTCTTCGCACATACACTAAATGAGCTTCGTCTTGAGACGAAATACAATTGGTGCTATGTGTATCAATACCCATTATACATCCAATCATATCCAGATATTATAATTGAAAATGGTCCAAATGGTAATTGGATGATTGTTCCTTGTAACCCTCAACTACAACCACCACCACATGATCAATATTACAGTACTACTACTTTTGGACATGGATATTCTCCGAATCCCCAACAAATTCCTCTGAAAAATACGTCAACTTTTGAGTTGTTTGCTCAACCTCCTCCTTCATCTTCTCAAACTCATCCAAGATTTGGCCATAATGCTCAAAATGAGAGTGATTTTTCACTTTTTTCATCAAATCATGCAAAGTTGATTGAGCAGGTGAAGAATCTTGAGCTTGGAAGTACTTCTCATGCTAAGATGAATAAAATGTATGATGATAAGGGGAAAAGATCCGTGGAGTATGAGTTACGGGATCAAAAAATTTCAAACATCAATTGAGTTTCTGACTTGTTGGTGGATGCATATGAGGGTACAAGCTTGTAAATATTTTGTACATGATGAGTGATAGTAATTCATAATTTATGTATAAACGGATAATTATTTGAAATCATTTTTACGAGGATGTTAATTATTTCTAACTCTTTTTGTCATTTTTCATTTCTGTCTTTATATGTATCTAACATTAATATTGATGTTTCAAGTATTGTATATAAATGTACCACAAAAATAGATCACCCATATGTCCTTCCCTTTTTAGTTGTATTTTATTATAACCAGATTGTATCCAAACCTATTAGTTTGGTTGATTAGGATTTGCATCATGTAAAACTCAAAAAGGAAAGCATTTTTTTTTCTAATTTTCCATTCTCAGGGTTCAAATTAAACGTTAAGGTAAAAAGATTTTATATATCCATTTCATCACACTCCTTGGGGATGGTCATTCAAAATAAACGATTTAGTTACAAGAATTCAATGTCTTCGTAAACTTGGCTTGGACTCAGGGGGTATACTGACTTGGTGGCAAATTTCCTTTTTAGTAGTAGGCATCATTAAGATTAAGACATCTAAATGCACATATGAATGATTAAGATCTTGTCTATAGATGTACTCACTGAATATAAGTGTGTATGTGTTTATTAATCTGTAATCAAAATAAATATTATGATTCAAAAAATAGAAGTTAATATTACATTAAAAAAATATTAGACAAAAAATTAATTCTTTGATAAATGTCAAGATATTTAAATTATAAATAAATATTTTAATTTTGACAAAATGAAATGGAACTACGTAGACTACTGATATAAATTATAATAATAATAAAAATGATTGTTAGAAAAAAAAATGGAGAAAAAGGTCTAAAATATATCCGAACTTTAACCGAAATTGTTGTAACGATACTGAACTTGGAAAGGACCTTTTACCCCCTTGCACTATTTAATAGTGTATTTTAAAGGTATATATGTGCCCACGTGGACATCATAAATATTGCATCATTATAAATCGTAACGTGTCCACGTGGGCACATATATACCTTTAAAATACACTATTAAATAGTGAAGGGGGTAAAAGGTCATTTCCAAAGTTCGTTATTGTTACAACAATTTTGGTCAAAGTTCGGATATATTTCAAATCCTTTTCCCAAACAATGTAGTCATCTTTTTTTTTTATTTCAACAACACATATTTATGAAGTTGTTTTGCACTTTAATCAAATAAAAGAATTATAATAAATTTTATCAATTCTTGATAAACAAGTAGCAAGAGCAAAAATTAAAAGTTTAAGGAAAATAATTTGTATAATTAATAAAGTTGGAGAATGAAAGAGACTTGAACTTTTTTTGAGAGGAAAAATATGGAGCACAATTTTTTTCTGAAAATAAAAGTGTCTTTAAAAGGGCGAATGAGAATAAGACTCTATCACAAATCTAATTTATTCAGACTCATTAAAAGATTTTCAAGTAAAAAAACAAACGCACTTAATGGGCTAATGTCTGAATTATTGAGATTCAAACCTCCATTAAGTGCAAACAAATGAGGCTTTAGTTAAATCAGGGTCTTGTTAAATTTTATTTACATCTTAACTAAAGAAGTTCATATCCAAATTGAAGATATCAAAACGAACAAATTGAAAAGAAAAAGATTGAATCATATCAAATTTAATTACATATGATATTAATATAGCATTTAAAAAATCTATCAAATCAAAACATGTAAAAATCATACTATATTGACCTACGAACACCCCTACGTGTGAGAAGGAGAAAATAATACAGTTGTTTGTATGATATATAATACCAAATATTATGTAAGCATTAAAAGAATTAGAAGCACATATTGTTTCCTTTAGATGGTATTAAAAAATAACAAAAAAAAGAAGAAAAGAGAAACGGATTTTGTTGGGGTGTGGGGGGGGGGGGGGTGTCAAAGCGGTTAATTTGGCTTGTATGATAATAAAAACAATCAACAATGTCATCACGAAGTCTCAAATAATTAAAATAAAAAAATAGGTCATAAATTGATTATTTATATTAGTATAACATTTTAAAAATTGTATATCAAATCTATTGAATCAAAACATCTAAAAATAGTAATATACCGATTGACAAACACCCCTACGTGTGAGAAGCCAAAAATAAAACAACTGTTTGTGTAATATATAATACAAAAATATGATGTAAGTGTTAAAAAGAGTTAGAAGCAAGCATTTGTCCTTTAAGTGGTATTAGGAATTAAAAAAGAAAAAAGAAAAAAGAAAGAGGGAGAGAAACAATTTATATTAGGCCGCGTATGAAGGGAGGGGTCTCAAATCGGTTAATCTTGACTTATATGATGATAATAAAAAAATAAAAAATCTCATCTGAGAGCCTTAGATAAATTAAAACTAAACTAAGTGATGCATCAATCACTTTTGCTTGTATAAGATCCACCATTGTTGTCTAAACAATTCATCCACCAACAAGCAGTCACAAACTCAATAAAAAATTTTAATCAGAAAAGGCCAAAAGGCTATATATAAATGAAAATAGTCTTGGACCATAAAGGCCACCACAATCAAAACAAAAAAGAAACAAAATAAAGGTCCAAAAATTATTTTCCCAAAAATCGACGAATATAACCAAAAACAACAAAATATATCAGATGATAACACTCCTTGATACACCTAAATTACACATCTTTTAAGAAGTATAATATAGTCATTGTCAAATATTGAACTCAACTAGGTTAGTGGGTCGAATTCCACACGAAATAAGCTGAGAACTAAGCCTTATATTGTTATCTTTCTATTAGTCGACTATTTCCAATATTTCCATACAAAGGAGGTTTGTGAAAATTATTTATCTTTTGATATCAATTGTAATCAAGTAATATTAATAATAATTCAAAAAAAAAAAATAGAGTTAATTAATAGAAGAAGCTAGTGTTGTGATCATAATAATTTCATGACAAACTCGAGTAACTAATGGCAGTAGACTCTTCCAATGCTAAGTGGGGAAGCTATCAATTAGAATGTTACATTTGAAAAAATTTCAAACTAATAAGAAGAACATCACTCTCATTCTCTCAAGCTAAGAGTGATAACAAAAAAAACGTCAATAATTTTCCTAAGTTGGTCAATCTTATTAGGACATTTACTATTAGACAAGGATTAGAAACCTCAAATCATTGTTATTAATTCTTTTCCCCAGTTTTTTACTCCTTTACTTATGCAAGTTAAAACCTAAGGCATGTTCTAATGTATGCAGCTATCAAAAATCGATCAAAATATGGAAGAATTAACAATACACGCATTTGCACTATGCAAATCTACACCAATACTCATCCTAAGACCGTTGATTTGCTAATCTCCTCCATCTTCCTCTCTGGCTTCCACTCTCCTCCTATTTTCCCTCTCTCTCCCTATCCATCTCTCTCTCATTTTCCGTTATTACTTTTTAGTCTTACAGTGGTACTTCTAAATTCCTTGAGGAAAACTTTCTATTCCACCTTTGAATTGTGAGTAATTCTCTTTTAGCCTCTCACTAATTGTTTTTCTACCTCTTTTATGGGACGAGATACTGATGTTTTAATTTTGAGTTGATTGATAATTTCATTCCAAATCATCCTTTGAATTTTTATGATCTATTAATCGACTTCTTTCTAGTCACTTCCCACAAAATTTGCTTGATAAAAAATGTCACGACCCAGGGGTACTCCCTAGACGTAACATGGCATACTTGCCCGAAGGGGTCTCATACAAGCCCTTAGCATAATCATCACATAAGATACTAGAAAAGTACGGGAAAATTTAAAACTTCTTTAAAACCATACAATCGAAAACATTTTCATAAACAAGCGGAAGTCTTTACTACATCTTTGTCTCAAACCATCTATTTAAACTCTTGAATAAAAGACTTGGGACGCAGCCCACATAAATGTCTAAAAAATAAGGAAAAGACAAAAAGGAAACATAATGGTTTGTCCTTGAAGCTATGAGGACTCACCAATTCTTCAACTCTTCTTGCACTTGTAGAAATCTATCCTCCAAAGGAAACTCAAACTCCGAAACCCTACATTTGATTAGAATGTAGGCAAAATGCATGAGTACAAAATGTACCAAGTATAAAAGCTAGCACACAACATAAGAGCATCTCAAAATGGTTAGTCAACATAAGACATAAACATAAGAGACAATAACATAATCATAGCATAATCTCCAACATAAGCATCATAGAATCATAAGTCAACATAAGACATAATAAATGGTCATAGGAGATACATCATAATCATATAAGCATAATTTGACTATTAGTCATCTATACCATGATAGCACCATTCTCAAGTAACCTCAAAAGCATACGAGTGCAAAGCAAGAATAGCATCCCATAATACCACCCAAGCCAAGTATCACTTCTTGGTCATCTTAATCATAGTCTACATCCATGGTCTAAGCCTTTATGCTTTTCTACCATAAGGGCACCATACTCCTAAGTAACCCCACAGCACACTTGTGCGATGTATGAAAGACATCCCATAATACCATTCACACTAAGTATAACCTTGGTGTCAACATAGTCATACTTACCCTCCTTTAGTCTCACTCTTAAGCTTACTTCATATGGACAAAGGAACTACCATCCTTGGTCAAACATATCATGGAAGGCAATAATAGCACAACCCTATCATAAGTTACATCCCTCATAAGAACCCTTTCTTGAATGACCCTAAGTCATACTTATGCAATGCACAAATAACATCCCATAATACTACTCCTGCTAAGTACTACTTTTAGGTCATCATACTAATACTTCTTGATTTGGAAACTAGTTCCTCTCTTTACTTTAGAACACTAGGAAGTACTCTCTTAAGCACATCTTAGTTCATTATTAGATTGAACCCTATGAGATACTACGTTTAGCATGTCTAGGTTTCTCATTAGCGTGGACCCTATGAGATACTACTCTAAGCATGTCTAAGTCAATTTGTACTCTTGAATACTATGACGTACTGCATTAAGTAAGTCTTAGTTCAATTATGCTTTAGAACACTAAGAGATGCTTCTTCAAGCTTGTCTAAGTTCATTGGATATGTAGATTGCTACTAGAAACCTTAACTCAACTATATGATCCACACTCTACTACGTGAGAGTTCCCCCTTTAACTTGGATATTCCTCACATCAACTAGGTGTGGTTCTCCTTTCTACTTGGAGCTCGGACCCTTTCTTGTGTGACAATCCATCTCATTGTCAATATCCACTTGGAGCCAATCACACACTCCAAGGTTTACTTGTTAAGCCTTGCTTAACACTCATGTCTCATGGAAGGATGTCCTTGACAATCAATCCATGTTCAAGTGATTCTATCACTTCATACTTCAAGCATTCATAAAGTAGATTAGGAGAGTATAGGCCTTTCACCACAAATCCACCCATTGGACTTCTATTCACATTAGACTTTACTCGCAAAGCCTTAACACTTATAGTTGGTCATATTAGCTTCCCTCTAAATCCCTAGTGATCAACATTCATAATTATGAGTCTTCACTCTTAACAACTCTACAACATAGCAACATCTTATGAACCTAGATTACAAGGCATTCAATCACTTTATTCATTACTAGGTGATTCTAGCCATAATTCACCTTAAAGGTTAAATTACAACTTTACAAGTCAAGATCAATCATATTCAATTAGGTTTAGTTCAATTCATAATTATGTGTTCCTAACCTTGAACAATTACTACTCATGACATTGATTCAAGAAGATCACTCATGAACCTTCAATTTCACCTCTAATGGCATAAACCCACAAATATCACATTTATCAATTTAGATTAGGGTTTAACATAGAAATCATATGAATTCATCATAATATCACTAAAAAAAATCTAAATCAATCATAATTAGGTACTATCTACTAGATTGAAATCATGCCCACATCCTATGCACAATGTAAGAAGAACCCTAGTTTGAATTGGGATTTTGATCCACAATTGGGGGATTACTAAGGGGGCTCTGTGGGTGGAAGAACCCATATATGATAATCTAAACATACCTTAATCAATGCCCTAGCACAAGCCTTTAGCAATGGAACCTTTGTTCTTGACCTTAGCTTCAAGCCCTAGCTTCTTTTTCAATGGAGGTTCTTTCTAGAGAGATAATTATTTGAGAGAGGAGTGATTTGAGGTTTTGATTCTAAATGACTTAGTTAGGGTGATAAATGACTTAAAATACTTTATATAGGTGAATAAAATCAATACAAAATGACCCCCACTTAAAACTAATTAAAAAAGGAATTACTAAAAAGCCCTCAACTTGGCAGCCCCCGTCCAGGGACCACGCCTCTCTTCGCGGGCCGTCAAGGGCACCACGGCCCGTGGTCTCTTGAACAGTGACTCCCTTCACTTTCCAAGCTCCTAAAATGCTAAGGCATGACCATGAGCTGTCCCACGAGCCGTGGTCATGACCACTGGCCGTGAAGTGGCTTGTGGTCCCTTGGCAGTAGCTAGGCCTCAAGGCTTGACCTCCCACACGCTAAGGGGTCTTCACGAGCCCCTTCACGGGACATGGTCAAGACCACTGACCGTGAAGGTGGCCGTGGACCCTTAGTCAGTAGCTTGCCAAGGTTGGGAAGCATTGGCCCCTTGGATTAGGCATGCCCTTTTTGCCTTGGCACTTGCCCTTCCCATCCTCAACCATACTCTAAATGGTCTGCTACAAGGTCTAACACGTACCTTGACGTTCAACCTCTAACCCCTCATTCTAAACACGTAAACTCTCATCTACGACTCCACTCCTCATACATCACACTCAATAACCCTAGCTTTCGGCTCTAGTTTAGTCTACTAATTTCCGGGGTGTTACAATATCTCCTCCTTGGGAACATTCGTCCTCGAATAACGATTCTAAACACTTCTTATAGGAACGACTCGAGACTAGCAGCCCATCATGCATGCAACATATCTAATGCACATAAACAAGGAGGAAAACTTCAACTCCCATTAAATATACTCAATGCAACAACAAGGAAGTAGGAACTTCATCTAACAACCTATTCATGCAAGAACTTCTCATAACTAGTCATGTTCAAGGAGGAACTACCATTTCCTAGCCATAACATGCTCATCATACTCTCATGGTTCCCTTATGCAATTTAACTCTCGAAACACATTCATTTCAAGGAGGAATCTTTCAACTCCAAAACTAAAGCATGCTCATATAATCATCTCATGAAATCTATATGCAACTCTAGTCAATGCACTACAACATGAGGAAAACAATGTGTATAAGTCATTTCTAACAAGACCTAAGCATTTTTCATGAACAAGCATATAAGGACATCATGGCAACACGTAATCACATAATGACCTCCTTAGATAGGCACAATATCTCCCCCTTGGGAGTAAGTCTCCATAAGTTTTTCTAAACATAATTCATAACATAAGGCAACAATGAAGCATCATTCATATTAAAGACAACTTCAAGTCCATCATAACAAGTCACAAAAGACAAGAAATCCAGAAATTTTGCTAAAGCATAAAACACATACCGGAAGAGACATGAGGAGATCACTCTTGATCTTCTCTAGATTGGAGAGCATAAAATCTATTCTTCTTTTGAGGCTCCTCATCAACACCGCTAGAGTCAACTTTCTTACCCTCTCTTCTTTTAGCCTTAAGAACCGGCAAATCTCTTACTTTGTGCCCATCCTTTCCACACCCATAGCAACCATCCATGCCCACTAGGCACTTACCATAGTGACTCCTTCCACATTCGATGCAAGTAGGCTTAGGAAAAGGAGACCCACTACACTTTTCTTTGTCAAACCTAGGGGTGTTGGAAGAATCATACCTTGGTTTGGTCCTAGGCCTACCTTGTCCATCAGACTTAGCATTAGAAAAGTTCCCATCATGGGTTCTAACTCTCTTTGCCTCACTATTCATTTTCTTGAGCTTTTGCTCCTCAATTTGTTCGGCATGAACCATGAGACTTGAAATATTCATACTAGGGATAAGCATTGCCAAACGACACTCATTTTCTATCAATTCGGACACTCCCATCACAAATTTATTCATTTTAGCCCTTGAGTCCGCCACTAAAGTTGGAGCATACTTGGATAGTTGAGTGAACTTAAGAGCATACTCATTCACACTCATACCTCCTTGACGAAGGTTAATGAATTCTTGCATCTTTCATTCCCTCAACTCTTGGGGAAAGAACCTATCTAGGAATGCTTCTTTGAACCCTTCCCATTCTAAGGGGCCCGCTCCTACCGGCCTACTATCTTTCCATTGTTCATACCATATTTGAGCTATATCCCTAAATTGATAAGCAACTAGTTCCCATTTCTATACCGTAGTCAAACCCATGATGGCAAGCACCTTATACACCTCATCTATAAACCTTCAGGATCTTCTTCCATCTTGGAGCCATAAAACTCCAGAGGGTTCATCCTCAAAAACTCTCTTACCCTATAAGCACCCATCCCCCTTATTGGGTTTGCTGGAGCCACAACATCTCTATTGGCTTGTGTCTTCAAGGCTTGAGCCAACAATTGCATAGAAGCCTTAAACTGCACAAGAGTGACATTCTCCACCGAAGGGTCATTTAAAACTTGAGGTGGAACTTGGATAGGAACTTCTTGCTCTCCATTCTCTTCCTCATCTCTCCTAGCATTAGCCCTATTTTTAGCCATAACCTAAAAAACCATACGGCAAAGTTTAGGAGAAACACCTACTAGATCTAAACCCTATAGCACGACTTAGAGAATAAAGAAATGAGATTTCCTAAACATCCAATATCTTCCTATTTATAAAGGTGGCGCGCTTCACATTCATGAATAAGATTCTACTAGACGTGGTTTGAGACAATCCTAGAACCATTCTAAACATTGTGCTCCGATTACCAAGTTTATCACGACCCAAGGGTACCCCCTAGACGTAACAAGGCGTACGTGACCCCGAAGGGGTCTCATACAAGCCCTTAGCATAATCATCATATGAGCTACTAGAAAAGTATGGGAAAATTTAAACTTCTTTAAAACCATACAATCGAAAACATTTTCATAAACAAGCGAAAGTCTTTACTACATCTTTGTCTCAAACCATCTATTTAAACTCTTGAATAAAAGACTTGGGACGCAGCCCACATAAATGTCTAAAACATATGAAAAAGACATAAAGGAAGCATAATGGGCTGTCCTTGAAGCTATGAGGACTCACCAATTCTTCAACTGTTCTTGCACTTCTAGAAAGCTATCCTCCAAAGGAAACTCAAACTCTGAAACCCTACATTTGATTAGAATGTAGGCAATATGCATTAGCACAAAATGTGCCAAGTATGAAAGCTAGCACACAACATAAGAGCATCTCAAAATAGTTAGTCAACATAAGACATAAACATAAGAGACAATAACATAATCATAGCATAATCTCCAACATAAGCATCATAGAATCATAAGTCAACATAAGACATAATAAATGATCATAGGAGATACATCATAATCATATAAGCATAATTTGACTCTTAGTCATCTATACCATGATAGCACCATTCTCAAGTAACCTCAAAAGCATACGAGTGCAAAGCAAGAATAGCATCTCATAATACCACCCAAACCAAATATCCCTTCTTGGTCATCTTAATCATAGTCTACATATATCGTCTAAGTCTTTAAGCTTTTCTACCATAAGTGCACCATACTCCTAAGTAACCCCAATGCACACTTGTGAAATGTATGAAAGGCATCCTATAATACCATTCACACTAAGTATAACCTTGGTGTCAAGATAGTCATACTTACTATCCTTTAGTCTCACTCTTAAGCTTACTTCATATGGGCAAGGGAACTACCATCCTTGGTCAAACATATCATAGAGGGAAACTATAGCACAACCCTATCATAAGTTACATCTCTCATAAGAACCCTTTCTTGAATGACCCTAAGTCATACTTGTGCAATGCACAAATAGCATCCCATAATGCAACTCATGCTAAGTACTACTTTTAGGTCCTCATACTAAAACTTCTTGATTTTGAAACTAGTACCTCTATTTACTTTAGAACACTAGGAGGTACTCTCTAAAGTATATCTTAGTTCATTATTAGATTGAACCTTATGAGATACTACTTTTAGCATATCTAGGTTCCTCATTAGCTTGGACTCTATGAGATACTACTCTAAGCATGTCTAAGTCCATTTATACTCTTGAACACTATGAGGTACTTCATTAAGTAAGTCTTAGTTCAATTATGCTTTAGAACACTATGAAATGCTTCTTCAAGCATGTCTAAGTTCATTGGATATGGAGACTGCTACTAGAAACCTTAATTCAGCTATGTGACGGCTTCCATCTCATGAGACCTAACTTTGGGAAAACCCACACTTTACTACGTAAGAGTTCCCCCCTTTAACTTGGATAGTCCTCACATCAACTAGGTGTGATTCTCCTTTCTACTTGGAGCCCAGACCCATTCTAGTGTGACACTTCATCTCATTGTCAATATCCACTTGGAGCCAAGCATACACTCCAAGGTTTACTTGTTAAGCCTTGCTTAACACTCATGTCTCAAGGAAGGATGTCCTTGACAATCAATTCATGTTCAAGTGATTCTATCATTTCATACTTCAAGCATTCATAAAGTAGATTAGGTGTGTATAGGGCTTTCACCAAAAATCCACCCATTGGACTTCTATCTTCATTAGACTTTACTCTCAAAGCCTTAACACTTATAGTTGGTCATATTAGCTTCCCTCTAAAGCCCTAGTGATCAAAATTCATAATTATAAGTCTTCACTCTTAACAACTATACAATATAGCAACATCTTATGAACCTAGATTACGAGGCATTTAGTCACTTTATTCATTACTAGGTGATTCTAGCCATAATTCACCTTAAAGGTTAAATTCCAACCTTACAAGTCAATATCAATCATATTCAATTAGGTTTAGTTCAATTCATGATTATGTGTTCCTAACCTTGAAAAATTACTACCAATGACATTGATTTATTAAGATCACTCATGAACCTTCAATTTCACCTCTAATGGCATCAACCCACAAATATCACATTCATCAATTTATAGTAAGGTTTAACATAAAAATCACACGAATTCATCATAATATCACTAAACAAAGATAAATCAATCATAATTAGGTACTATCCACTTGATTGGAATCATACCCACATCCTACCCACAGTGTAAGAAAAACCCTAGTTTGAATTAGGTTTTTGATCCACAATTGGGGGATTACTAAGGGGGATCTATGGGTGGAAAAATCCATAGATGATAAGCTAATCATACCTTAATCAATTCCCTAGCACAAGCCTTTAGCAATGGAACCTTTATTCTTGACCTTAGCTTCAAGCCCTTTTCAATAGAGGTTCTTTCTAGAAAGAGAAATATTTGTGAGAGGAGTGATTTGGGGTTTTGATTCTAAATAACTTAGTTAGGGTGATATGTGACTTAAAATACTTTATATAGGTGAATAAAATCAATACAAAATGACCCCCACTTAACACTAATTAAAAAAGGAATTACTAAATAGCCCTCAACTTGGCAGCTCCCGTCCAGGGACCACTCCCCTCTTTGCAGGCCGTCAATGGCACCACGGCCCGTGGTGGTGCCCGTGATCCCTTGACCATTGGCTCCCCTCACTTTCCAAGCTCCTAAAATGCTAAGGCATGACCACGAGCCTTTCCACGAGCCGTGGTCATGACCACTAGTCGTGAAGTGGCTCATGGTCCCTTGGACAGTAGCTAGGCCTCAAGGGTTGACCTCCCACATGGCTAAGGGCTCGTCACGAACCCCTTCACGGGCCGTGGTCAAGACCATTGGCCTCGAAGGTGGCCGTGGACCCTTAGGCAATAGCTTGCCAAGGTTGGGCAGTCTTGGCCCCTTGGCTTAGGCTTGCCCTTTTTGCCTTGGTACTTGCCCTTCCCATGCTCAACCAAACTCTAAATGGTCTTTCATTCTACGAGGTCTAACACGTACCTTGACGTTCAACCTCTAACCCCTCATTCTAAACATATAAAGTCTCATCTACGACTCCATTTCTCATACATCACACTCATGAACCCTAGCTCTTGTCTCTAGTTTGGTCTACTAATTTCCGGGGCGTTAAAAAATGACTCTCTTTTGTATGATGATTCTTGTAGAAAACGATACTTCAATAATTATATTTGATTTTTCATGATAAATTTAGAGCACAATTTTGTTTATAAGATAACAAATGTAAGCAATTTTGCACGATTGATAAACATGAAACTCTCACGATCCGGGCCTACACCCTGGGCGTGGCTGACACTCGAGAACCACTACTGGTCCCCAAGCGAACCCTCATTCTGGTTGACTACTAGCGGAAGACTAACTCAAGCATACAAAAGCTTAAAAACTGAATTAAATTTCATTGAATACTTAACCTTTTTAAAGTAGGTACAATACCCAAGATAAAAGTAAATACAGAAATTTCTCAACTCTGTCTATCTATGAAGCCTCTACTATTACAGAAGGATATCGGGACAAGACCCACGACATCTCAAAACTACTAATTGTAAGTAAAGGTGAAGTCCTCCGGAATATAAGATGGCTCACCAAAGCTGACTGGAATATCACATGACCTCAATGAAACGCATGTTGATAATCCTGAATACTTGTATCTGCATCATTTCGTGATGCAGGCCAAATGGCTTAGTACGTGGAATTTACGAGCATGTAAGGGGAATTCTAAAGCATAAACGTAAGCTTGAACCGATGGAAAAGAAACATACTTACCTCTTCTCAACTCACTAATCTCAACTCAACTCAACTTAAAGAAACATAGTTCAACTCAACTCAGAGAAAATAGGGTTCAACTCAATAGTAAGATATTTAACTCAGAGTAATAGAGCTCAACTCAAAAATAAGATACTCAACTCTGTGAAACATAGTTCAACTCTGGATACTCAAGGATAAAGCAACAACAAAAGATGCAACATATAGAAAAGTGTGAAACTGTAGATAGCAACTTAATGTATTTAAAAAATACAATAATACTCAATTTGTATATAAAAATACAAATTTTATTGTGGGAGATTCTCTAACCGAAAACCATCACTATGAGCTATGTGATGATACATCGTCTAGCCCACGCTGCCAGAACTATCCTATACTTTGCCACGGTATAGAACCTACTACTAATTAGATCCACTACTCTATGCTAAAAAAATAAGGAATCATCTAAAAAGTATGACCCTTTCTATCCACGTTGGCTACATGGTTTATGGGGGATGTAAGTTGTCTGAACTCTCCCCCATATTGGTGCTCAAAACTACTCCCAAAATATAACTAGCTCATATGTTTAAAAGCATAACTCTTTCTGTGTTTTGAGATTATTACTCAAAAATCATTCTCTTAAAAGAGATGGTACTCAAACTGCTCAAAACTCTTTTGGAAAACTCAGTTTTCTCTCATCTTAAATGTAAAATCATTTACTCTTGGGAATACTTAGTTCCCATATATCATTTTAAAGAAAATGAACTCAGCTCTACTCTTCCTCAACTCGGTGCTCATGTCTTTTAAACAAGTTTTAAAACAATTTGTAAAAAAACTTCTTAATATAGGGTTCATGTCGAATCATGGACGTAAATGACTCAATTCAGGGTTTTCAATAACCATGCATAGAACTCAATACGTGGAACTCAACAACTCTAGAAAGCAAGGAGTCAATGATACTACTCATCTCAAGAATGCTCGACTCAGAGGGTTCATGCAGAATTATGGGCATGAACTACTGAACTCAAGGGCTCAATGATACTTCTCATCTCAAGATCACTGCTCGACTCATAGGGTTCATACAGAATTATGGGCATGAACTACTCAACTCAAGGACCTTCATGGGTAACATGTAGTAGTCCCATAATTAGGAATATAATCCCAAAATGATTAGGAACTCAATACTCAAGACTTAGAACTTGAAGATACTACTCCTCTCAAAGATACTCAACTAATGGAGTTTATGCGGAATTTATGGGCATGAACGACTCGACTCAAGGGTCTAAATAATAATATGGAACTCAGGTATACGACTCTTCTCATTCTCATACTTACTTCCTCAAAACTTAGCTCAAATCGATAGTTGATCTCAAAGGATTCACAATTGAACTCAAAGACTTTCTTGAACTCTACTCTTAACTATTTCTTGAATTTGAATTATAAATTCAACAGTTATGATTCATGATGTGAAGGATCTTGATGATAGTGTAGACTCATAAATACATTCTCCTCTAAATTCTTTTGGATTCATATACTAAACACACTTAGGTCGAAATCCCAATCAAGACCTACCAAAACAATCACTTGTTCGCAACTCTCACCTCAAGAACTCAACAAGAACTTCATTATCAAATAATGAAGCATAAAACCTTAAGAACTCAACAAGATTATCAACATACTCAATCTCATGGATGAAATTCGTAAAAGAAACTCATGATTGGTGTGTGGTAGAACAAACCCAACACTATGAAAGCTTACATACTGTAACACTCAGTATCCTAGATAAACTAGAATGCAGATTTCCACAAGTGCAGGTGCTACCTACGGATCGTAGGTTGGACCACGGTCCGTGGAACATGGTCCACAGAAAAAAACGCCAGAAAACCTCGACCGTAGGTGGGACCACGGCCCGTGGAACGCGATCCACAGGAAAAAAAAACCCAGAAAACCTCGACCATGGGTGGGACCACAGCACGGGGATCAGGTCCGTGGAATGTTGTCCGCAGAAGAAAGACCTCCGACCCACGACAAGGACCTACGGACCGTAGGTTGAACCACGGTCCGTGGACCAGGTTCGTGAAACATGGTGTGCAGAACCTATCCTCTAAGCCAAATGACGGGTGACCAGGATGGACCGTAGGGTGGACCACGGTCCGTGGACCAGGTCCATCGATTGGTCCCGACAACTTTTAAGTCAAGGTCATTTTGGTCTTTTCCCTATGCGTTGGACCCCTAAACTACACCATTTAGACCCTAAATTATGAGGTTTTAGTCAGTTTAAGCCTAGAAACATAACTAGAACTTACCTTAGTAAAAATCATTAATCAAAACTTAGAAAACTGGAAGAGTAAGAAGAGAAAGAGTCGACCAACCCTAGTTCAAGAACGCAGCAAGTCTCCTCCAGTTCCAGCCCAAAAATCGAAAGATTTCTCCGTGGAATTCATCACCATGTATGTGGGATTTCACTAGTGGGTTCCTTTCACCCATTAGTTCCCTAGTTTTCAGTCAGTTTCTTGATTCCCTTATTATGACTAGACCTAGGGTTTCTTGAATGATTAAGATTATTGGGTTCTTAGCTGTTAGAATGCTCCAAATCATATTAGTATGTTAATATTCAGTCTATTGCATGAATTTCAGAACCCTAGCTATGTAGTTCTTTAGTTCTTGAATTACACATGCTATGCTAGATATTTAAGTTATTTCAGATATACATGCCTCAGTCTTAAATGTGTCATTATCAGTTATTAATGCGCATTCTTAGTTTGCATGTCATTTTGAGCTATCTAGTATATCACAGTAATTCAGTCATAATGTGTTAATCACTTAATCCATTGGGAGTAGCATAATACCGAGTTGGACTAGGGTCAGTCACCCATATAGTCCCAGAACTATGAGCCACGTAGGTTGTAAGTCCCCTCTGTGGGCATCATTTTAGTGATCACGCCAGCATGCCTCTATACTTTTGGCAGGGTGTATTAGGTCCTCTCGATGGGGCGTATACATCGGAATCCACATTTAACTCATATGGTTCTATTATTGGTTATTAGTAGCTCCCACAGTTCAGTCAGATTCCATTGCATGGACCACATTTCAGTACAGTTCAGTATTCAGTCTCAACATGTTATAATTTGGTCATTGCATTCAGTTAGCTCAGTATTTATATCATGTTCAGATTATGCTCTTGCTTTATTTCTAGTTAAGTTATATGTTTATTTTAGCTTTACGCTATCCTGCATGCTTAGTACCTTTCAAGTACTGACACATACTCTGTGCTACATCTTCTCATGATGTAGGTTCAGATTCTCAGCATCGAGATCACGCTTAGATCGGTTCCCAATCTCCAGTTCAACAACATCAGTGGTGAGTCCTCATTCTTCGAGGACAACAGTCATGTTAACTTTTCATTATTTAAGTCTTTTAGTTTCAGTTTTGCTACACTTAGCTGGGGAATGTCCCATCACTTCTAGTCAGTTAGAGGCTATTTTCAGACATAGTTAGATTCAAATTAGTATTTGAGTTTGATGTTTCTTTTGTATTAAACTCTCAGATTTGATATTCAATTTTAGGATATGGGTATTTCCCATCATTTCAGATTTACTTATTATTAGCTTCCGGAATAGTTTTATTTCTCAGTTTATCTTTAGTAGGCTCATGATTATGCTAGCAGGGTTAGCTTGGGGTCACTTGTGATCCTAGGTCCCGTGTTCGCGTCTCGGGGGTAGCTCGGGGCGTGACAAACTTGGTATCAGAGCACTAGGTTTAAGTGTCCTAGGATGTCTGAAAAGCCGCACTAAGTAGAGTCTTTTTCATGGGTGTGAAGTGCACCACATCTAATGAGAGGGAGGCTACAAAGTGTATTAGGAAAATCTTCATTTTCTTGTTACTCTTCTCGTGCGTAAGGTATGATCTAATTCCATTCTAACTCGACATTCTATGTTTCAGTGATCATGCCTCCTCGTAGAGCTAACTCTAAAAATGTGAATGCCAGGAACTCAAACGCAACTCCTCTAGTCCCAAATCAAGAAGTTTCAAATGTAGAGTTCTAGAATGCTATTCAGATGTTAGCTCAGAGTGTGGCCAACCAGAACAATCGCGGGTTCCAGATCAGGCAAATGCAAATGTTTGATCAGCTGCAGCCAGAGTGCGAGATTTTGTTAGGATGAATCAACTAGAATTCTTAGGATCGCAAGTGGGTGAGGATCCCCAAAATTTCATTGATGAGGTCAAGAAGATCTTTGAAGTGATACAGGTAACTGGAATGATCGGGTTGAGTTAGCATCATACCAACTCAAGGATGTGGCTCATATCTGGTATACTCAATGGAAAGAGAACAGGGGTACAGATGATGCTCCTATCACTTGGGCTTGCTTTAGTGAGACCTTTCTGGACAGGTTTTTCCAAGAGAGCTAAGAGATGCAAAAGCTCAGGAATTTATGAACTTAAGGCAAGGTAGTATTACAGTTAAAGAGTATGGGCTCAAGTTTACCCAACTCTCCAAGTATGCTCCTCACATGGTTACTGATTCCAGGGCTCAGATGAATAAGTTTCTATATAGAGTGTAAAACCTGGTGAAGACAGAGTGTAGAAATGCTATGTTGTTGGAAAATATGAGCACTTCTAGGCTCATGACTCATGCTCAGCAGGTTGAGGGTGATAAGCTTAGAGAACAGGCTAAGGAGAACAAGAAGGCTAGGACCGGAAACTATGACTACTCTCAACAGAAATCGGGTGGTGGAAATCGCTCACAGTATCAGCAGAAGTCTTCAACTCTAGCACTTTCATCAGCTAGTGTTCCATCCTCCAAGTTCAAACAAGATCAGAAAGGTAGGGCATTAGGCTCTAAGTCTCAGGGAAGTGTTTCAGGTACGAAAACCTACCCAACTTGCCCTAAGTGTGGCAAGAACCATCCGGGTGAGTGCCTTGAAGGAAATGAATGATGTTTTGGGTGTGGTCAGTCTGGTCACAGGTTGAAAGATTGTCCTTCTAAACAAGGTCAAGAAGGTAATAATAGTAGAGCTCAGTCCACAACTTCAGCAGCACCAGCAGGTCGCCTGACTCGGCAGGGTAATCCATCTGGTACAGGTGGCGGCCAGTGCCAAAACAGGTTGTATGCTCTCCAGGCTCGCCAAGATCAAGAAAATTCTCCTGATGTAGTCACTGGTACGTTACGAGTCTTTGATCTTGATGTTTATGCATTGTTAGATCCAGGGGCTACATTGTCTTTTGTAACTCTTTATATAGCAGTCAAATTAAGTATTAGCCAAGAAACTCTCTCAGAACCCTTCTTAGTCTCTACTCTAGTCGGTGACCCAGTTATAGCTAGACGGGTATATAGAAATTGCCATGTTATAGTCTATCAGAAAGTCACCTCAGCAGATCTTATAGAGTTAGAAATGGTAGACCTCGATGTCATTCTAGGCATGGATTGGTTACATTCATGTTATGACTCAGTCGATTGTAGAACTAGGATTGTTCGTTTTTAGTTTCCAGACAAACCAATCTTATAATGGAAGGGTAGTTGCTTAGCGCCTATGGGTCGATTCATTTCTTACCTTAAGGCCAGAAAGATGATCTCTAAGGGCTATCTCTATCATCTAGTTTGGGTTAATGATTCAAGCTCCGAAACCCCAACTCTTAAGTCAGTTCCAGTGGTTAGTGAGTTCCCAGAAGTGTTTCCAGAAGATCTTCCCGGAGTTCCTCCCGATAGGGAAATCGACTTTGGAATTGATCTCCTTCCATATACCCAGCCTATCTATATTCCTCCTTACATAATGTCTCCAGCTGAGCTTAAGGAATTGAAGGAGCAGTTGAAAGACCTTCTAGATAAGGACTTCATCAGACCTAGTATTTCGCCATGGGGGTGCACCAGTGTTGTTCGTAAAGAAGAAAGATGGTTCTTTCAGAATGTGCATTGACTATAAGTAGTTGAACAAGGGTCACAATCAAGAATAAGTATCCCATCCTAAGGATTGATGACTTATTTGACCAACTTCAGTGTGCTAGTCATTTCTCAAAGATAGACCTCAGATAAGGTTATCATCAACTTAAAGTCAAAGATAGTGACATTCTGAAGACAGCCTTCAGAACTCGGTATGGTCATTATGAATTTGTAGTTATGTCATTTGGACTAACGAATGCTCCTGCAGCATTCATGGACTTGATGAATAGAGTATTCAAGCAGTACTTAGACTTGTTCATTAGCGTCTTTATTGATGATATCCTCATTTATTCTAGGAATGAGGAAGAACATGTGAATCATTTGGGCTTGTTCTACAAACTCTCAAAGATCGCCAGTTATTCACTAAATTTAGCAAATGTGAGTTTTGGTTGCATTCAATTACTTTCCTTGGGCATATAGTGTCTAGCAAAGGGATTCGAGTGGATTCTTAGAAAATCTACACAGTGAAACAATGGCCCAGACCTATCTCTTCTACAGATATCAGAAGTTTCTTGGGTCTAGCGGATTATTACAGAAGGTTTGTGGAAAGATTCTCATCCATAGCCTCTCTGTTGACTAAGTTGACTCAGAAGAAAGTCAAGTTTCAATGGTGAGATGATTGTGAGAAAAGCTTTGTAGAGTTGAAGACTAGATTGACTACAACTCCTATTTTGACTCTACCAGAGGGTTCAGACGGTTATGTTATAAATTGTTATGCTTCCAGAATTGGCCTAGGTTGTGTGTTGATGCAGCGAGTTAAGGTTATAGCTTATGCTTCTAGACAGTTTAAGGTGCATGAGAAGAATTATCCGACTCATGACATCGGGCTTGCAACAGTGGTGTTTGCACTTAAGATTTGGAGACACTACTTGTATGGTGTTCATGTAGATGTGTTCACAGACCATAAGAGCCTCCAGTATGTGTTCACCCAGAAAGAGTTGAATCTTCTCTAGAGAAGATGGCTTGAGTTCCTCAAGGATTATGACATGAGTGTACATTACCATCCTGGTAAGGAAAATGTAGTAGTAGATGCCCTTAGCAGACTATCTATGGGTAGTGTAGCACATGTTAAGGAAGAAGAAATGACCTAGCAAAGGATGTTCATAGACTTGCTTGCCTAGGAGTTCATCTTATGAGCATATCATATGGTGGTCTAACAGTTCAGAATGGGGCAAAATCTCCTTTGGTAGTGGAGGTTAAGGAATAGCAAGATAGTGATCTGATATTGCTCTAACTCAAGGGTGCAGTCTATCAACAGAGAGTTGAGGTTTTCTCCCAAGGGGGATATGGTGTGCTTCACTACCTAGGTCGATTATGTGTTCCTAATGTGGGCGAGTTGAGACAGCATATCAACATATTCTTGCAGATGCCCATAACTCCAGATATTCTATCCATCCAGGTGCCACTAAGATGTACCGCGATCTGTGGGAAGTCTATTGGTGGAATGGTATGAAAAGAGATATAGCAGATTTTGTGGCTAAGTGACCCAATTGCCAGAAAGTCAAGGTAGAACATTAGAAACAGGAGGTATGACTCAAGAGATTGACATTCCTACTTGGAAGTAGGAAGTGATCAACATGGACTTCATCACAGGTTTACCTCATACTCGCAGACATCATGACTCAATTTGGGTGATAGTTGACAGAGTTACCAAGTCTTCTCACTTTTTGGCAGTCAAGACTACAGATTCGGCGGAGGACTACACCAAGCTTTATATTAATGAGATTGTGAGGTTTCATGGGGTTCCTTTGTCTATCATCTCATATAGAGGTCCTTAGTTTACCTCTCATTTCTGGAAGTCATTTCAGAAAGGTCTTGGTACTCAGGTTAATCTTAGCACAACATTTCATCCCCAGACGGATGGTCAGGCCGAGCGTACCATTCAGAACTTATAGGACATGTTGAGAGCTTGTATGATCGACTTCAAGGGTAGTTGGGATGATCACCTTCCTCTTATTGAGTTTGCCTACAACAATAGCTACCATTCTAGCATTCAGATGGCCCTTTATGAGGCATTATATGGGCGTAGATATAGATCTTTGGTTGGTTTGTTTAAAGTAGGTGAAACAGCCTTGATAGGGCCAGATTCAGTCATTTATGCTATGGAGAAAGTGCAACTCATTAGAGATAGGCTTAAGACAGCCCAGAGTCGCCAGAAGTCTTATGTAGATGTAAGGAGAAGGGAACTAGAGCTCCAAGTTGATGACTGGGTTTTCCTAAAAGTGTCACCTATGAAGGGGGTTATGAGATTTGTCAAGAAAGGGAAGCTCAGTCCCAGATATGTAGGCCCTTACAAGATTCTGAAAAGGATTGGTAAAGTGGCTTATGAGTTAGAGTTGCCAGCAGAATTGGTAGCAGTGCATCCAGTCTTTCACATTTCACTATTGAAGAATTGTATGGGTGATCCACCATCTGTGGTGCCATTAGAGAGTGTGGCTATAAAAGATAGTCTTTCTTATAAGGATGTACCAGTTGAGATTCTTGATCATCAGGTTAGAAGGTTGAGAAACAAAAAAGTCATTTCAATCAAGGTTTTGTGGAGGAGTCAGTCCATAGAGGGAGCTACTTGGGAAGCAGAAGCAGCTATGAAGTCCAAGTACCCTCACCTCTTTCCTTCTGATTCCACTCCAGCTTAAGGTAATAGATCCTCTTCAGATTTTCAGTCATTCATGCGTAGATTCAGGCTTAGAAGCATGTTCCTTTAGTTTGTACTTGCATTTTCAGCGTATTTGCATGTTTTGGAACTCAGTTCAGTCAGAAATCAGTTGCAGTGTTTAGTGGTAGAGTTTGCAGCTCTTTCCCTCCATTCCAACTAGTTTAGTCTTCATTCGAGGACGAATGTTCCCAAGGGGGAGATAATGCAGGTTTCCAGAAGTGCAGGTGCCACCTACGGATCGTAGGTTGGACCACGGTTCATGGAACGTGGTCCATAGAAAAAAACCCCAGAAAACCTCGACCGTAGGTGGGACCACGGCCCGTGGACTAGGTCTGTGGTCCTTAGAAGAAAAAACCCCAGAAAACCTCGACCATAGGTGGGACCACGCCCATGGACCAGGTCCGTGGAACATGGTCGCAGAAAAACACCCTCGACCCACGGCCAGGACCTATGGACCGTAGGTTGAACCACGGTCCGTGGACCAGGTCCGTGAAACGTGGTCCGCAGAACCCATCATCTGAGCCAAACGACGGCTGACCAGAACGGACTGTAGGGTGGACCACAGTCCGTGGACCAGGTCCGTCGGTTGGTCTCGACAACTTTTAAGTCAAGGTCATTTTGGTCTTTTCCATATGCGTTGGACCCCTAAACTATTTTGTTTAGACCATAAATTACGAGGTTTTAGTCAGTTTAAGCCTAGAAACATAACTAGATTTTACCTTAGTCAAAATCATTAATCAAAACTTAGAAAATTAGAAGCATAAGAAGAGAAAGAGGCGACCAACCCTAGTTCAAGAACGCAACAAGTTTCCTCCAGTTCCAGCCCTAAAATCGAAGGATTTCTCCATGGAATTCGTCACTAGGTATGTGGGATTTCACTAATGGGTTCCTTTCACCCAATAGGTCCCTAGTTTTCAGTTAGTTTCTTGATTCCCTTATTCTGACTAGACCTAGGGTTTCTTGAATGATTAAGACTATTGGGTTCTTATCTATTAGAATGATTCAAATCAGATTAGTATGTTAATATTCAGTCTATTGCACGAATTTCAGAACCCTAGCTATGTAGTTCTTTAGTTCTTGAATTACTGATGCTAGGCTAGGTATCTCAGTTATTTCAGATATATATGCCAGTCTTAAATGTGTCATTATCAGTTATTAATGTGCATTCTCAGTTTGCATGTCATTTTGAGCTATCCAGTATATCACAATAATTAAGTCATAATGTGTTAATCACTTAATCCATTAGGAGTAGCATAATACCGAGTTGGACTAGGGTCAGTTATAGTCCCAGAACTATGAGCCACTAGGTTGTAAGTCCCTTATGTGGGCATCATTTTAGTGATCACGCCAGCATGCCTCTATACCTTTGGTCAGGTGTATTGGGTCCTCTCGATGGGGCGTATACATCAAACTCCACATTTAGCTCGTGTGGTTTTACTATCGATTATTAGTAGCTCCCATAATTCAATCAGATTCCATTGCATTGACCACATTTCAGTACAGTTCAATATTCAGTCTCGGCATGTTATAATTTGGTCACTGTATTCAGTTAGCTCAGTATCTATATCATGTTCAGATTATGCTCTTGCTTTATTGTTTGTTCAGTTATATGTTTATTTCAACTTTACGCTATCCTGCATGCTCAGTACCTTTCAAGTACTGATGCATACTATACGCTACATCTTCTCGTGATGTAGGTTCAAATTCTCAGCATCCAGATCATGCTTAGATCGGTTCCCGATCTCCAGTTCAGCAGCATCAGTGGTGAGTCCTCATTCTTCGAGGACAACAGTCATGTTAACTTTTCATTATTTCAGTCTTTTAGTTTCAGTTTTGCTAGACTTAGCTGGGGGATGTCCCAGCACTTCTAGTCAGTTAGGGGTTATTTTCAGACATAGTTAGATTCAGCTTAGTATTTGAGTTTGATGTTTCTTTTGTATTAAACTCTCAGATTTGATGTTCAATTTTAGAATATGTGTATTCCCCATCATTTCAGATTTACTTATTATTAGCTTCCACAACAGTTTTATTTCTCAGTTTATCTTTAGTATGCTCATAATTATGTGAGCAGAGTTAGCTTGGGGTCACTTGTGATCCTAGGTCCCGTGTCGAGTCTCAGGGGTAGCTCAGGATGTGACACATACCTCAAAGAACAAGGTTCTTGAAAAATCTTGAAGAAGCACTTGATTAGAATCCTTGAAACCCGAGCTTGAAGGTATACAATCAAGAAAACATTTCATGATATTCTTGAATTAGTTTCTTGAATATCTATGATCAAGAATTATGATTTTCATTAGTGATTCATAATTGTATGGAGGAATTTGAGTTGGGAAGAAGGAATTCCTGGAGAAAGACTTACCTTGAAGAAGAATCTTGAAAAACATTGAAAGAATCTTGAATGAAGTCTACTTTGATTTTTTTTCTCCTCTTGAATCTTCTCTCTAAAACCCTAAGGGGTCGTTTGGTAGGCCGCATTAGAAGAAATAGTCCATGTATTATGTGTGGTATTATTTAGTACTATGTTTGGTAGGATTAGTTATACATCGTAATGGTATTATAGGATGTATTACTAATACCTTCCATTTGGAGGTATTAGTAATAAATGAGATATAATACCATGGGATAAGTCCTTGTAAAGACAAAAATATCCCTCAAATCATTTTAATTATTTTATTTATTTTCTTGATTTTATGTTTTATATTTGTACTAGTAAATTTATTTAAATAAATTAGCTTACAAATTATTTAGAGAGAGTTGTTTGTTACTAAATAAATCCAATACAAATTGATACAAATTTGAAATATGAGTTATTTAACATTTACTAATTAAAAAGGAAAATATATCACTACATGACGTTTGCGATCTTAATTGAATGTATTATATATATATACATACATACATATTTTTGTGGTATTCTAATTATTTGTATTTTGAACAATTTAAAAAATTACATACATATTAAAACTATAACTTGCAATTTTTATGTGTAAATGTAGATGGTTTATTCAATTTTACCATTTTTGACCGTCTTTTCAATTTTAAAAGAAGATGGTTTATATTTTAAAATTGAAAATTGAGATTTTGTGAGTGATCAATTTATTAAGATGACAGTTATTTATCCTCAAATAATTCAAGTGAAAAAATAGCAAACATGACAACAAAATTGTTCTTCTCATAACTAGTTAGAAGGTCATAAAAAGATATATTGTCCGGCAATTATCTACCTTGACCTAATTACATAATAATTCAAGGGTATAATTGGAAAGAAAATTTTAAAAGAGTTCTAATCCAAACACAAGATGATGTGGGAAATAATGAACCAAACACTTGGTAAAAATAAACCAAGCATTACTAATCTTTGCACTACTAATCTCTGCATTACTAATCCCTACATTACTAATTCCTGTGTTATTAACTTTTGAACCAAACGACCCCTAAACGCTTTGGGGATGAATGAAACTGATTCTAATTATTTTAGACCCTTAATTGGGTGAAATTAGCATCTAGAATAAGTGGGGGTAAGGAAAAGACTAAAATACCCCTCCTATTTTTGAGTAACTTTCTTAAATAGATAGCCTGACTTCAAAAGGGCATATCTCCCTCATACGAGCTCGAATATTAGCAAACCCGGCGGCGTCGAAAAGAGGATTACAGGACCTCTCATTTAATATATTATGGGTCTCCTAACTCATTTTGTGCTGAAAGTTATGGTCATTTGAAGTTGACTCAAAACTTAAAAGAACTTAGAAATGACGTGAATGAACTCTCTTCTAAAACCCTAAGCGTGTTTGGATTTATGATGTCACACCCTGAAATAGGGGGCGTAACTGCCACTGGATACCTTATTAAATCAAGTTACCCACTAAAACATACTAGCGAACAAAACTGTGAGACAAAAAGATTGGGCAGCACAACCTCTAAAAAGTGAAGCCTGGACCCTGAAGGTCATGACCTGACTGAGAATAAATCATACCAACAATGGTAGACAAGCCAAAAGATAAAGATGTATTAGCTAGCCGACGAGGCCACAACTGAAGACATACCTACTTACCACATATATATACATGTCAAGTCTATTGGCTGGAGATTGCAACATACAAAGAAAACCCAGAATATTGTGTCCACAATAACCTCTATGAGTGACATAAGCATTGTTGGGACAAGGCCCCGGCTATACCCAAACTGTACAACAAAAGTAAACCTCCTCTGATGGCCCCAGGATAAGATGAAGCTTACCAACTCACAGTTGAACCTGAATCCTACCGGGTGGGTCGATCAGAATCCCTGCCTGAACCTGCTCGCATGAAACAAAAAGCAGTGTCCCCAGGCAATGGTTCATCAGTACGAATAAAAATGTACTGGTATGTAAAGCGGAAAGTAAAATCATAAATACTTACTGTAAAATGGTAATAGAGATACCACCTGAAATTGAACCTCAAATAATCTCCCTGGCTGACATTGGCCTCCTACCATTTAAATATGCATGGTATGCTCGTATAATCGTATGTCGTGTATACATATATGCAAATGCATAACATACCCAACTAAATACTAATAATGATGGTGCTTTCCGGTAGCTAACCGGCATCATATACACCAACATGTGGCCATCAGTGTCTCATACGTATAAATATAAGCAATAGGCCCCATACCTCCCGATTATAGCTCGGAAGTAAAATGCATAGCAGGTCATGTCATGGATTTATAACACCTATATGTTACCATTTTCATGTTGCCAATCTTGGCCCATTTGTAGTCTTGTTCTCATAACCCCATAATAACTTTCGTATAACATATAACAATCTCATGGAACCTCATATGTTCTTCCAAATAAGCTTGAAAAGTTAACTCGAATTTTAGAAAAATAGCCTTACCTTGCTCATATTCATAATAAGTTTAAGATGACTTACTTAGTTCCTAACTTGGTTCCTAGATACTTTATAAAAGAAGTATTTCAAAAACCAAGTGTTCTAATAGTTTAAACATTTAAATTATATTGGAGAGTTTTGAAGATCGTGAGTTACTTTAAAGATTTTTCATAATAACTTTAGTGGGGAAAAAGGGTTGGTTACGAGTAATAAGGGTCTCCCGTGATATTTTAAGTCACATCACCCAAAGAAGAATAAGAATTCATACATGCGGACATATAGTCAAGGAAACCGATAAAATGACATGTAGATATCGAATACTCTATTTATCCGAACGAGTGGAATATCAAAATAATAGAATCACCAAAATAATTCAGTTGAGATCCCAATGCCTTTCACTGAAGGTCTTTCTAGCAAGAGAATAGCAAAATATCACATTCGGCGTTTTAGGAATTTCCCAGGAGTGGTGTTAAAATGAGGGACAGAGCTTAGCCTTAACATACCTTTTCCAATTAACGCTCGAATGGCTGTAGTTTCTTCATGAAAGTTATTCCTTATATCATAAGCTTCGCAAACACTATATATACACCGCTGGTACGCACCTATAAACAATTCATAATTGAGCTTAAATCGGCAGATTTTCCATATGGCCTCAACTTGACGAAACGTCCGTAGAACTTCATAAAAACAATCATAAAAGATTCTCGAGATGATTACCTTAGTTAATCAAGTGTAAACATTGAAGAAACACCAATAACTACCAATTTATATCTTCAAAAACTACCTCCAAACGTAGCTAATAAAAGGGGAAAACGATTGCCACGTGTAGAGATCACATTTCTAGGCACGGGGGCAACCTTAATAGTAGAAATCGTCAAAAACTAACCTTCATCATGCAAGAACTCCATTAGATCCCTCTCTTAAGCTTTATTTCTGGTTAAGGAGTGAAAATAAATGATTTCATGGCTTAAAACGTTGAGTAAGACGACATACCACATTTTTTACCCGACCCGGATCGCGACCCAGATTCTGCCTCGGCAGTCCACGGTAAAACCATCATAACTCTTTACTCCGATGTCAGTTGGACACGGGGTTTTGTGCATTGTAAACTAGACTCATAGGCCTTCGATTTAATGGTCATGGGCCTTCTAACTCTTTTATATTGGGAAAAAACATCCAAGACATTTGACCCAAAGTTAAGAAAATTTTATTAGAGAAACGTCGATACCTTTTGCCGACCTTAGCTTCGCTAATTTTCTTGACTTCAAAACATAACATACGAACCTTGTGCTATTATAATACCTCATAACACACTATTCTTGGCATGTTAGACACTCATAGGCTTACCCAAAGGTATGAAATTATTTAAACCTTTCAAACGGGTAAAGTTCTACCCGAGCCATTTCTTTAATCTAGAACTTTATTTGAGGGGTTCCTTTGACCTAAAACTTTAGTTTAGTTCCTTGATATTGCCACCCATTTGCAATCTTAATCTCCAATGTATTATACCAAGTCATATACACCTCATATAACCATGCCAAACTACGCCACACATATTATGCAAGAATAGAGACAAAGTACGGGATCTTACATTATCCTCCCCTTATGAACATTCGCCCGCGAATGGATCTAGACATTTCCTTGGTTGAGTTTTTTTTCCATAGGACTTTATTTGCAAGTCTATGTTTGTTACAGTTGCAAATTAAAGTCAAAATCTGAAAATTTTAACTCCTAATCTTTGTATAACTATCCCATAAGAAGACATATAAATTGCACTTTCAAGCTTCTGAAAATTTAATGAAGTCATGGTGAAGAAATAATTGCTAATTATCGAAATGTTACTCACCTTAAGTCGTAAACAGTTAGGGGTAGTCCTTCCTCATTTCCTCTTCCGCTTCCCAAGTCATTTCCTCAACGTTGTTATTTCTCCATAGCACTTTCACAGAAGCTACATCTTTAGTTCGAAGCTTTCTTACTTGCCGATCTAAAATCGCTATTGGTACCTCTGCATAAGGTAAATCTTCAGCGATACAATTTTTTTCAATGGGCATAATACGTGAAGGATCACCAATGCACTTCCGCAACATAGATATATGAAATACAGGATGGACTGCTTCCAATTCTGAAGGCAAATCAAGCTTGTATGCCACCATACCGATCTTCTGAATAATCTTATACGATCCAACGTACCTAGGACTGAGCTTCCCTTTCTTTCTGAATCGCATGATGCCCTTCATTGGCAATACTTTCAAGAAAATCCAATCTTCTACATCAAACTCTAAGTTCTGTCGTCGAACATCGGCATAAGACTTCTGCCGACATTGTGTTGTATGAAGCCGGTCTCTAATAAGCTTAACCTTTACAATTGCTTGTTGGACTAGATTGGGACCTAGCAAATCTGCATTATCAAATAATGTACCAAAATGTAAAATTATATATACACTTCATATGTAATATTATAATACTAAAAAATTTAGAAATTGAAACTTTGACAACTCTAGATTGATTGAAATATCATTTTTGTGTAATTAATTAAGAAAATTTGTATACTTTCTTTTGAATATATTTCTAAATGTTTAAAATGTGAGTATGATATAATTGAGATGTTTCTTTAAAAGCCAACAATCATAATTTTCTATTATATCATTGCTTATATATAAGTCGAAGTCGAACAAACTATTATTACCGATTTACCTTTATGGTAAAATACAAAAATCGAACTTAAAAAAATCAAAGCATACCGAACTAATTTGATATGATGATGGTATGTATTTTTAACTTGAAATTAAAGTTATCAAACCGGAATTTTCAAACTACTCTATAACTTTTCTTAAATTAATTGCTAATTACCAAAATCTTTCTAAACAAACTCAAATTCAATTTTATAAATTGTCACCATAGATATAGAGATGATAGTAGAGTGTGAATACAAAAATAGAGTTCAATTTCTCATCGTATTCTTAGTGGGATTCGATATCCAACACTGTTGGATTGTATATTTGATAACAACCGCTTATGTCATTTAGTTAGTTTAATTTGGACGTATCATATGATATATAACTATAGATAGTCCATTACGACCATCAAATATATTAATGGTGTAACATTTTTTATAATTACTTTGATGGTATAAAAATTAATTTGCACATATGCAATTTTGTAGGTGCATAGGACATACTCCTTTAAATATGCTCGACAACATGTTTTCACCTTAATTTTCTCAAACCGGTAAAAAATTCTATTTATAAATTACAAACCTCTTTCAAATGTTAAGCACCCAAAACAAACAAACAAACAAAACAAAACAAGAAAGAAAACAAAAAAGAAATGGATAGAAGAATTCTTGGTTTGTCTGTCCTAACACTCATGATTTGCTCTCTCCTTGTTACAAAAACATGGGCCGATGAAGATAAAAACCCAGAAGAAGCGGCGGCTAACAAGAACTCGAATCCAGCAGCTGTTGGAGCTACTCCAACAGAACCCAAGAACGATGATTCTGATGCACATGATAGTGATGAGAATTACGTTGGTGCTGGTGGTTTTAATGGGCAAGAAGATCAATTTGGTCCTGAAATCGTCGTTGTTGGGCATTAAGTTAATTAATTAGTCCTTTTTCATCAGAATCGTATTCATGACTTAAATATGACATGTATACATTCATGTTTTTTGCAAATTTTTGTATGAACATAGAATAAATTACAATTTGAAATAATTGTACATGTGCTTTCATTGTTAATTATTTGTTGTTGGGCATTAAGTTAATTAGAATGTTCAGAGTTGTATTCATGATTTAAATACCACTGATTCCATGTCCATAAAAAAATTTAAAAAAATAAAATTATTAAGTTATAAATTCTGTTTCACTATTTTTCACTTCCACATTTTAATCCAAAACAATCTGAATAACTGATTAACAAATGAAAAATACATACAAAAAAAGTCAACAAAAATGATTAATCTTTAATATTTCAGAATGAAAAGTTACCAATTCCTAATATATCTCAACTACTTATCACTTTCACATTCTAAACAAAAGTATTCAGAATTTTAAAAAAACAAATGAAAAATGCCCAAAAAAAAAAAGAATAATAGAACTGATGCACATAAAACTACCCAATACAAGTATTTGAATAAACATAAAAAGGAAAACCATAATTAACAAAAAAAATGATATTTACATAAAAAAAAAACACAAAAAAAATATTCTACACATTATAATTGAGATGTAGAGGAAGAAAAACAATTTGATCTTTAATTATGAAATTTGAAAGTTATCAACTCCTAATATATCTCCATTATTTCTCACTTTCACATTCTAATCCAAAACATTGTGAATAACCAATAAGCATATGAAAAATACATTAAGAAAATCAACAACGGAATTGGTAGCTGTCTTATTCATAGAAGTGGTAGGGCATGTGTTTGGAAAAGCACCTCATAATTGGAATTGGTGTAATTACAAGGGTAGTAATTATTAGCCTGGCAATTATATAGCCTAGTAATTATACCAACATGTTTGTTTGTCAGAATGTAATTACACATGTATTGTTTGGTTGCACAATGTAATTATAAGGTTATATTTAAATAATTTATATTACACAAATAAGGGCCTTATAAATTATATTAAATTGTTAAAATATATATTATTTTTTTGAAAATATATTAATGAATAAACAAATGTTCTTAACTCCAATGTGGGCTCTAGACACCGGGTGGGAAACCAAAAAAAACTAATATTGTAAAAAATAATTGATTTATATTTTTCAATTTAGTATATTTTAATAAATTAATCATAAACACTAAAACTATAGAATTTCTATGAACATCATGTAATGCATGTTTGACAAAAAAAAAGTTATAAATATAATGTCATAAAATTATAAAATATTTAGCAAAAATATAATCTATCAAGTCTAACTTAAAAAATAGCTTGCAATGTAAAATATTGAGTTAATACTTCTAAAACAAATGAAATTGAAAATATAACATAAGTTCTAAATCCAAAACAAAAAATTTAACATAATACTATTTCGTCAAAATTCAATATATGTAACATACATAAATATGATTTAAAAGAAAAGGAAAATATAAGTCCATAACTTTATTCAACAATGAATTCTACTTTAATTTAAAAATAAGAATACTAACAAAATTATACTTATGATTTTTTTAAAAGAAAATATTAGAATAATAAAAATAAAAAAGAATTTAAAATAATAAAAATAAAAAATACATTAAAACGAAAAAATAAAAAAAGAACCAAAAGGAAAAAAATTAAAAAGTACTCAGCTTGTAATTACACCATGTAATTACTAGCAATTCACAGTCTTTCCCTTTTAATTGAAGTGTGCAATTACACCCAATTACCTATTGACCATGTAATTACATAGTCAACCAAGCAGGACAAACAGGGGCGGACTCACATGTATAAGTGCGGGTGCACGTGCACCCGTTAACTTCGGAAAAAATCTTTTATATATACATATTTATCTCAAGAAACTGATATAAACAGAGAATATAGGAAAGAGTGCACCCTTAGAGAACATAAAACTACTTTGATCCGCTGGTAGAAGCAAGGAAATTAACATCCCATTTTTTACTTTTTTACTCTTTTTTATTACAAAAGGGGAATAGGGTTTATTTATAACATTAAATAAAATTGTTAAATAGGGGGATTCGAACTCATGATCATCCAACAGCTATTAATAACTAATCGATTACGACATTATTCATTAATCGTCATTAAATTTCGCTATCATTCATTAATCGTCATTGAAAAATTCGCTAATGCTTAAATTAAGATATTATTGGTGCACCAAGCTCTTTAAATTCTGGATTCGCCTTTGAGGATAAAGAGTTTAATTACATCCAATTACACTAAATTCAATTTACCAGGATGGCTTTCCATACGGCCCTTAAACTATCGCTATATATAGGTATAAATATTTACGAACCATGTCTACAACTTCCCTTATGATTGCTCTTCAAACTACGACATCTACTGCTTTAATTAGTGATACTGAAATTTTAATACAATTCTCTTTATATCTCTTTCAATATTCTACAAAAAGATTACAAATTTAGAAAAAATGGTAGACTTAATCAGTGATATAACAATAACAAAGTTACTGTGGAACTTGATGTCACTCTCCAAGTCTACACTCTGGATATAGCCGACACTCGAGAACCATTGTTGGTCTCAAGCAAACCTTTGTCTTGACTGACTACTAAGCAGAAGAGTAACTCAAGCATACACAAACATTAAAACTGAAAAATTGTCAAAATAGTTTACTAAAACTCAGTATGAAACATAAAGTTTTAAATAAAACATACATATCCATCAGATTTAGATAATATTCTTCAAAGAAAACTCATGTTTAAGTTGATTTTCAAGAGCTCAAACATTCATAATCATGATAAAGTGTGCAGTGTGGTTAAGATTATAGATGATATGAGGAGTTGATAAAGAAGTACACACCTAAAGAATCTGAAGCCTTCATTCTATGTCATATTCTCTACAAAAATTCATACTAAATTTAGTAGCGCATTTATGTTACTTTTCATAAATCAGATGAATTTTAGAACTATTTTTTGGGAAAAGGGTCAAAAATGCCCTTAAACTATGTAAAAAGGAACACAAAATGCTCTTTTTGTGTTTGTTTTTAAATGTCCTTATCGTTAATACTTTGGTTCAAAAATGCCCTTGTAGTCAATATTTTGGTCCAAAAATGCCCTTTTCCAAATATATATATATTTTTTTCTTCTTAAACATATCTTCTTCCTAATTAACATATTACTCCCTCCGTTTCACAAAGAATGACCTGGTTTGACTTGGCACGGAGTTTAAGTAAATAAAGAAGACTTTTGAATCTTGTGGTCCTAAATTAAAGTTATGTCAAATGTACAAAATTGTCCTTAATCTTGTGGTCATAAACATGCCACGTGGAAAGCAAAAAGTAAAATGTTACCAAAAAATGAAAGAGGTCATTCTTTTTTAAACTGACTAAAAAGGAAAGGAGGTCATTCTTTGTAAAACGGAGGGAGTATTAAAGAATATTACTCTTGGTTTCTTTCTTTTAAAATCACTTTAACAAATAAAAATATAGGAATTTTTTTTTCTTCTAAATCTCATTTTATTAATTAAAAAAAATAACTTCATGTACCCTTTCAACATATACTAAATGCCATATATATAAGACCATAGTATATCCATCATAAAAAATAATTATAATAAAATAAGAATTTTTTTTATTTTTTTCTGAATTGAAGTAAGATGAATGTTTTCTAATTTAAAAATTATTATTAGAAAAAGAATGTATTAAAAATAAAATAAATAATATATTTTATTTGGAAAATGAGCTTTTTTGACTCATTAAATAACAATAAGGGCATTTTTGAATCAAAGTATTGACGGCAAGGGTATTTTTGGACCAAACTACAAACGGAGGGCATTTTTAACCCTTTTCCTTTTTAAAAAAAAATAAT
Organism: Solanum acaule; assembly: GCA_036250505.1. NCBI lineage: Eukaryota > Viridiplantae > Streptophyta > Magnoliopsida > Solanales > Solanaceae > Solanum > Solanum acaule. The sequence goes on along the minus strand of JAJOOR010003595.1, from coordinate 32,897 downwards.
ATTTCATAGGACCTTGACTTCAACGCTATTTGTCAAGTTCTTTAAATATTGCGAAAAGAAGAAGAACCTATGATCTTATGTAATTATATGACTTTTGTCAAGTTCTTTAAATATTGTTACTCTTATCATTAGTTATATGGATCCTAATCAGTTTTATTTAATTTTCAATCAATTTCTAAATATAGTATTTTATTTACTTTTCGTTAATGTATAAATTCTTACCGAGCTTCTTAACTTTTAAAAAATAAAATAACTAACTTAATTATAAATTAATTATCTTTTAATATTATTAATTATTTATACTAAATTAATTAATAAATATTTAATATAAAACTCTTCCTTTTGAAATGATTTTCGAAATATTCATAAAGTAGTAATAATTATGAATCTATATATTATAAACATATAAAAATATACACATTACTTATTTCATATAGAAAAAAGACAAAACAACCTAAAAATAACTTGAAAAATATTTTTGAATTTTATAAAGCTAATTATTTCTCGAAGTTGAAGAAGCTAAATAATTAATAAGTATTGTGGCGGACCAAAATTGGATGTCAACAATTGTACTGCTATTAGTGTTACGATTATAACATACCAAGGCATTATATCACAAACATTTGTATTTATAGTAATTTCTTACCTTGTATGTTATTACTTAACATTTTAATTTTCTTTTAAATATTGCGAAGGGAATATCATAATATTTACTATATTTATCAATAATATGCTTATTAATCTCATATTTTTTTAAAAAGTAATAGCGCACAAAAATGGTATATGACTTGATTTTCGAATTAAGGAAATAATTATTGATATTTTTGAATTAATTGAAACACAAACATAATAGTGTGAAGATGCAAAACAAAGAAATAATTTTAATGTCAAAATATACTGACAAAAGAGATTGGGAAAGTAACGAAGTAAATGAATTAATGTTAAAATTAAGGATTAAGAAATAAACGTGAAGATAATAATTAAGAAGATCAAAATTTATTTACGAAGACTAACAACCCAATATAACTAGAAGACAATATGAACTCAATATAACTATCATTGGAAATAGAAGAAACAAACATAAGACAAGAATACTGTAGAGAAAATGACATAAATAATCCCTTAATTATAGGAGTAGATCTAAAATGGTCCCTTAACTATACATTTAACGGATTTAGTCCTTTAGCTATTTAAAAACTTATCAGTTTTGGTTCCTTAACTATACACTTACCGGTTTTAGTCGCTTAACTATAAACTTATCGATTTTAGTCCTTCAAGTATTCAAAAATTTATCAGGTTTGATCTTTTTCCATTTTCTTAATACAAATAGCTTAGGTTTATACTAACGGAATTCATGCCTCGAGAAATAAAATTCTTTAGCAATTTTTTCTGTTGTTTCTCTCTCTCCACTATGTTTTCTTCAAATTAACCTTATGCAAAAATCTTAACCTCAACGATTTAAAATAAAATTTACGAGGAAAGAAAATATAAGTCATAATTTTATTCAACGGAGGATAAAATGAAGCATATTATTGCTACTAATGAATTGAATATGCTAAACTTTATTATAAAAAGCAAAAATTATTACCCCGTTAAATTCAAAGTTTGTACGCCAACGACTTCATTGAATGGAATTTGTTTAATTTTTCAAAAATTTAAATTTATAAAATGGTAAATTTGTAAAAAAAAAAATTTAAATAGAACAATTTAATTATTCTATTCATTTTATTTTACGTAAAGAAATTTGAGTAAATTAAATAAAATCCGCACTGATTAGCATATTCAAGTGTGGATTCAAGTCATTAACAATAATTATATGCTTAATTTTATCCCCCACTGAATAAAATTAGGATTTATATCTTCTTTCCTCATTAATTTTATTTTGAATTATTGACGTTATTGTTCTTTTCATAAGAGTAGTTTGAAGGAAAAATGGCGGGGATAGAGAAACAACTTAAAAAATGTGTTAAAGATTTATTTTCACGAAGATTTCCGTTAATATAAACCTAAGATATTTGTATTTAAAAAATGGAAAAAGACCAAACCTGATAAGTTTTTGAATACTTAAAGGACTAAAATCGGTAAGTTTATAATTAAGAGACTAAAACCGATAAGTGTATAGTTAAGGGACCAAAGCTGATAAGTTTTTGAATAGTTTAAGGACTAAATTTGTTAAGTGTATAGTTAAGGGACCATTTTAGACCTACTCCTATAGTTAAGGGACTATTTATGTCATTTTCTCGAATATTGTATATAATTAGAATGCACAAATTTATTGCAATAATGAATAAAAACACTATTTCTTTATTTAGAGGCCTTTGACCTGTCATCGATACCCTTCCTAGCCACCCTAACTATTTTTAGGGAAAAATTACGCGGTTAAGCAAGCTTATACTACTTAATTAGTCATCATAGCTATAGTTTGCTATAACTACCACTCGCGACTAACATTAATCATTAATTATGTGGCTTGGCTTCGAGTTTGTATAATTCACTACATTTGTATAATTCACAACTAACAATTCTCCGTTTGATTTGTGTTTTGTATAGGATGGTTTGTATTTGTATATGACGATGATTTCCTTTGATTTTTCAGTTTTATCACCATACACATTCAATCTTTTTTTCTATAACTTTTTAAAGTTTGTATAAATGTGTAGTTTTCAAATTTTTTATAGTATAATTTATATAATGTAATTTTGTACAATATAATTTGTAGAACTGTTTAAAGTTCATATGTTTATGTTTGTATCAATTCGTTATTTCGAGTTTTATCATATTTGTATAATATTTCCAGACTTTGTATTACTTAATTATACAAAAACACACAAATTATACGAATGTACCTGCGAATTATACAAATGACATGCAAATTATACAAACATACCCGTGAATCATACAAACGAGATGCGAATTATACAAATTATTGCGCTCTCTCGCTCTTCCTCTCTCCTCCCTCTCCTAATCTCATTCTCCTCTCTCCTCCCTCTCCCAATCTCTCTAGCTAGATATACAAATACATATGTATATCAGTTACATATATACAATTATCTACCCGATATACATATACAATTTGTCTCTCTCCCACTCTCTGCCCTCTCTCATTCGCCTCTCTCCTCCCTCTCCCAATCTCGCTCGCCACTCTCCTCTCTATAACATGTAGCCATGAATCTTAATTAGCAAATTATAGATATGAAACATAATTAAGCTATTTTTGAGTGGTTATATGTGAAAGAGGAAATGTATCTAAATTCTTTATCAATCTGTCAAACTTTTTACGGCAAAAATAAAAGAAATATGAAATCCCAATACTTTGTAAATCAGCATACACATGTAACCTTAGTTGTAGAAAGTTTATATAGCAAGAATGAGAATATTTCTAAAGCAACCATCCGAGAATATGAGAAATTCTCATAAATTTAAGATTAGACAATATTTTTTTATTTTCCAGAAATACACTGAAGTGTGGCATATTATCCCAACAAAGATTTCCATAATTTATGTCCTTTCGCTTGGCACGTTCCACATGTGTAGAAGTGTGTCATTCAGTTTTGAAATGCGATTCTAACTTTATCGATTTCCACATTGGTCGTTTTCATACCCGTCCGTCAGCCACCCATATCTTGTTACAAAATTCACATCCAAGACCCGACATCATTATACTCGAATCATTGCAATGACCTTGTTTGTTTTTATCATAAAAGGTCTGGAGTTATTTACTTACATAATGCCAGCACGGGAGACCAAACCTCTGCCATCCTCTTTAATAAATTGTTACGGGCACACTTGTATTTGATTTTTGGGAAGGAACTAAGAACATTGAAAAATTGAATCGGACGCCATAGACCACTCGGCTCCACAGACATCGTGTAGTAATGATTCAAATTTCGATTTAGATGGAGGATAAATTGATTACCGAACATTTCTGTTGAGATACAAGAAGATGTAAGGGGCTGTTAAAGTTAGTTACAAGTAGGAAGGGTAGTTTAGTCCTTTCACTGTATGGTAGTTACAAGTTGATTAGTTAGAAGTTAGTTACAGAAATATGAATATGTATATATATCCTAAAGATCATGTATCCTGTCATTTTTTAGTCTCAATACAATGAATTTTCTCTTCTCTTAGTTCTCTCTTTTCATGTTCAAACTCTCTCAAGTTACGTTCATGATATCAGAGCTATATGCTTCACAGTGAGTACTGTTGAAGTTGGTGATATTAGAATCAAAGAATCACTGTTTTGATTCACAGATTCATGGTGTTCTGTTTCGCTTGTTGAAAGAGATTTGCAGATCAGAGCTTGATTCGAAGCCAGAATCTGCATTCAGTCTCAGCTTGATTTTGTATCAAATTTCAGATTTATGATGGAGAATGAAGGTGTTCCTGCAGCTGGATCACAAAGCAGTTCACTAGGAGGTATTCCTCAAAGTAGCAGTGCTATGCAAGGTCAAGGTATTGACTATAATCATCCCTTATTTCTAGGTCCTACTGATGTCAGTGGACTGAGTCTTATCTCATTTCAATTGCTTGGGATCGAAAACTATACCTTATGGAGTTGATCTATCAGATTGGCCTTATTAGAAAGGAATAAAATTGGATTAATTGATGGTTCTACTAGGAAGGAGGTGTTTGGTGAGGAACTGTGGGGGCAATGGGAAAGAGTAAATGTTGTGATGTTATCATGGTTGATGAACTCTGTATCTAAGAGTTTATAAAATGGAATTGCCTTTGCTTCTAGTGCACTAAACGTCTGGGTTGATCTAAAAGAAAGGTTTGATAGAGTGGATGGATCTAGGACCTACAGTTTACATAAGGATATTGCCTCACTGCAACAGGGAACTGTCTCTGTGTCTGAGTACTATACAAGACTCAAAACCTTGTGGGATAAGTTTGAAGTGTTAGTACATGCTCCTTGTTGTAATTGTGAAATATCAATAGGTTTGTAGCTCATATGAACAGACAGAAATTGTATCAATTTTGATGTGCTTAAATGACTACTATCATCAGGCAAGGAGTCAAATCCTTATGATGGATCCACTACCAACCATTAACTGTGCCTATGCTATGATAGTTGGAGATGAAAGTCAAAAGGTTGTTGTTACTAGTACTAATAGTATGGGGATGACTTCTGTTGGTTTGGATCCCTCAATTGCTATGTATTCTAAGACTGGTGAAGGTTCAGGAGTGAGTCAGAGATTTAAGAAAAATTCCTTTCTAGTATGTGATTTCTGCATGTGCAAAGGCCATAGCAAAGAGTTTTGTTACAAAATTGTAGGCTATCCTCCAGATTTCAAGTCTAAAAGGAAGAGTCAAGGAACTTTTCCTTCACATACTGGAAGTTCCTCATTCCAACAGTCATCAGTACACGCTAACTTCACTAATGATAGAGATATCAACTTTCCTCCACACCAACAACATTCTAATTCTAATGAAGGAACTCACAAAGCTCCCAGCAACATTAACTCAGTAAGTCAGGCTGAAAGAGAGGTTAAACAACTTCTGCAGGGCTGCACATTTACTAAAGATCAGTATGATCACATTCTCAAAATGTTCCAAAAGGAGGCAGGTTCTGCATCTACTTCAGTGTGCAATACTGCAAACACTACAGGTAAGGCATTCTTTGTTTCTGAAAATAGTCAGGTCTGGATTATTGACACTGATGCAACCAACCACATGGTTTCTAGCTTGGATATGTTGGTTAGTAACTCAGCTGTTAAACCTGAAAAACCTAAACCAGTTTATCTTCCAAATGGTGATACTAATCAAGTGTAACATGTTGGTTCTAGTGCATTGTCAACAAGAAGTGTGGTTACAAATGTCTTACATAATCCTGAGTTCAAATATAACTTGTTGTCAATGAGTCAAGTCACAAAGGAGTTAGGATGTTCAGTTACTTTCTTCCCTCACTTCTGTGTTTTCCAGGAGCTTTATAGTGGGAAGGTGAAGGAAGTTGGTAAAAAAGAGGGAGGTCTGTACTTGCTGTTACAACATCTCAATACTGGTGTCAAGAAGGAAAATGAGGCTGCATTTGTGGTCAATAATGTCAAGGAGTCAGATATGGAACTATGGCATAAAAGATTAGGACATGTGTCCTCAGGAGTTCTTAGTAGAATGTTTGTTATGAATAACCAAAGTATATGTAGAATTTCTCAGTGTTCAGTATGTCCATATGCTAAACAAACAAGATTAAAGTTTCCTTCTAGTAATATCAAAAGTGTAGCATGTTTTGACTTGATACATGTGGATCTTTGGGGACCTTATAATACACCTACTATTGATGGAAACAAGTATTTTCTTACAGTTGTGGATGATTTCTCCAGGATGACTTAGTTATTTCTGTTGAAACATAAATCATCTGTGTGTGTCTCTCTTAAATTGTTTATCCAGTTTGTTAAAACACAATTTGGAACAACAATCAAATCATTAAGGTCAGACAATGGTACTGAATTTGTCAACACAGCGGGTGATAATATGTTCAAGGAGTTAGGGATCATTCATCAGAGGTCCTGTCCATATACCCCTCAGCAAAATGGAGTGGCTGAGAGAAAACACAGGCACCTACTTGAAATGACTAGATCTCTAAGATTTCAGGCCAAAATACCTTTGAAATATTGGGGATAGTGTGTGCTAGTTGCAGCTTATCTTATTAATAGGATACCTAGTAGTGTCCTAAATAATGCTACACCTTATGAAAGGTTGTATGGCTCTAAACCTACACTAACTCATCTCAGAACTATAGGCTGCCTATGCTTTGCTAAACGTTTGACTGAGCATGATAAATTGTTGCCAAGGGCCAGAGTAGTTGTTCACATGAGGTATTCAGCAGGCCAAAAGGGAAATCTTTTGCTTGATCTCAGCAATAAATCCTTCTTTACAAGTAGAGATGTGGTATTTAGAGAATAATCATTTCCTTTTGCTGATATTGCAAAGGGGCAGGAACCTGAAAGGGTGTTTTCAGATCCTTTATCTAGAGATGATTTTTTGGTGTCCAATATTGATCATATTGAAAATTTTATTCCTAGTACTGCTGCTACTGAGAGTGTATCAGAAGGAAGTATTGAAATACAGTCTGATCAGGTTCCTAGACCTGAAGTGCCATCTTCATGCAGGTCCTCTAAGGTTGTTCCTGATGTCATGCACTCAGTTATCAATCCTTTTGAACCTAGAAGATCCATTAGAACCAAACAGACTCCAAGCTGGCTGAAAGATTTTGTATCCTTGTCTGTTACCAAGGATGTTAAGTATCATATGTGTAATCACATACATTATGCTCATCTTTCCCCTACCTACCAATGCTATATTGCTGCTACATCTGTTATTAAAGAACCTGAGTCTTATTCTGAAGCTGTTAAGGATCCTAGATGGGTGGATGCTATGCAATCTGAAGTTCTGGCTTTAGAAAGTAACAAAACTTGGGAAATCACTGATCTACCAAAACGCAAAAGGCCAATAGGGTGCAGATGGATTTACAAAGTAAAGTAAAAATCCATAGGAGAAGTGGAGAGGTTCAAGGCAAGATTAGTTGCAAAGGGATACAGTCAGAAAGAAGGGATTGACTACACAGAAACATTCTCTCATGTAGTTAAAATGGTGACTGTCAGAACTGTGGTCTCTCCTGCAGCCTCTAGACACTGACACATACATCAGATGGATGTGTTTAATGCCTTCTTGCAAGGTGGTCTTGATGATGAAATCTATATGCAGCTGTCTCAGGGTTTTGTCAATCAAGGGGAGAAGGTATGCAGACTGACTAAATCCCTTTGTGGTCTTAAACAGGCCCCAAGACAGTGGAATCACAAGTTAACTGAAGCCTTGATTAAACTCAAGTTCAAACAAAGTCAACATGATTACTCCTTGTTCATCAATGAATCAGAAGAAGTGATTACTATAGTGCATATCTATGTTGATGATATGTTAATAACTGGAAGTAGTCTGAAACTGATAGAGGAAACAAAGAAAGCACTACAACATGCTTTCAAAATGAAGGATCTAGGGTAGTTAAAATACTTCTTAGGTATTGAATTCACTAGATCAGCAGCTGGATTCTTAATGCACCAAAGGAAGTATGCCCTTGAGCTAATATCTGAGGTTGGCATGGCAGCAACCAAACCTGCAGGGACCCCTATTGACATCAATGTCAAACTAACATCAAAGCTATATTATAAGCATATTTACAAGAATCATACAAGAATCATGAAGACTCAGAAGATCCACTAATAGATCAAACTATGTATCAAAGACTGATAGGTAAGCTTTTATATCTAAATATAGGTAAGCTTTTATATCTGAATATGACAAGGCCAGACATAACCTTCAGTACTCATACACTTAGTCAATTTTTACATCAACCAAAGAAATCTCATCTTGATGCAGCCTTAAGGGTAGTTAAATATCTAAAGAGATAGCCAGGACAAGGGTTATTACTAGCTAGTAATTCAGATGAACTAGTTACTGCCTATTGTGATGCAGATTGGGCCTCTTGCCTACTTACTAGAAAATCTGTAACTGGATGCATGGTTATGATTGGTCCTTCATTAGTATCATGGAAGGCAAAGAAGCAAACGACTGTGTCAAGAAGTTCAGCTGAAGCTGAATACAGAAGCCTTGCTTCCACTATGTCAGAGTTAGTGTGGTTGCTTGGAATGTTGAAAGAAATTGGAGTTAAAGTTCAATTGCCAGTGCAAGTGTATAGTGATAGCAAAGCTGTCATTCAGATTGGTGCAAACCCTGTGTTTCACGAAAGAACAAAACATATTGGGATTGATTATCATTTCATAAGGGAAAAACTACAACAAGGACTCATCAAAGTAAACTATCTACCTACAAAAGAACAGCCAACTGATGTACTGACTAAAGGGATGTCTAAGTTGCTACATGAACATCTTCTATCCAAACTAGGAGTGCTAAACATTTTTGCACCACCTAGTTTGAAGGGGAGTGTTGAGATACAAGAAGATGTAAGGGGCTGTTAAAATTAGTTACAAGTAGGAAGGGTAGTTTAGTCCTTTCATTGTATGGTAGTTACAACAACTTGACAAGTTGATTAGTTAGAAGTTAGTTACAGAAATATGAATATGTATATATATCCTAAAGATCATGTATCTAGTCATTTTTTAGTCTCAACACAATGAATTTTCTCTTCTCTTAGTTCTCTCTTTTCATGTTAAAACTCTCTCAAGTTACGTTCAATTTCAAATTTCAAATCTGACAAAGAAGAAGAACTAAACTATGGCTTTGTTTGTGATTTTAATGAAGTTGAGAAAGAACTAGAGGAAAACAAGGACAAGGAGGATGAGGAGAAGGAAGAAGATGAGAATGAGAAGCAAAAAAAGGCGGGAAAGACTAGAAATAAGTTTAAGTAAGGCTTCCATTCCTTCCCTCTATATCTCTAGTTTGTTTTTATTTCCTGATATGGTGCTATTATAAAAAGAAATATTATAACAAATTAGTATATTGTAGTTGTTCACATCTTTAGACCCTAGGATATTTAAAACCCCTCAAAAAAATTACTTTTATTATATAACTAGTCATTTATAGATGTTTAAAGTTTATAGTTTTGTATATAAAGAATCAATATTTTATTGTATAATTACTTAGGAAAAGTTCTTTCAAGTTAATAAAACATTAGACATTTATTGCAATATAGTACTTTAATTTGGTTCTTGTTTGCAAAAAATTATTAGTAGATAATAAGTTTTAAGTAGTTTAATTTAAAGCCCTAGAATATTAATAAAATACTACTATTATTTCACTCAAAAGATAAATTTGAAAAGAAAATCTACCCCGGCCCCTCGATGTCTTACACGTCTTCTTCGACTACATTCGTATTGTCATTACTAATAAGTAAATAATTAACTTCTTAAATTATTAATTATGATTTTGTATACATATAGTAGGAATTTTAAGAAGATTTTGATTGAATGATTAAAACTAATTATAGTAGAACTTTTTAGGTATTGGTTCACTTATTTTAGGTGGCCTAATTTGTAACAAAAGAGTCACAAAAGAAATTTGACTTGTTTGCATATAAATATTACTGCAAAGGTCGCGTGTTGCTCTTTAGAAGGATGTATGGCTGTCTCGGATTAATTTTTTTATGATACTTCTTTATAGTATTTGATATGTAAAATGATTAATGTTATGCCAATGAGTTTTAATGTTTTAGGGACCTTCGAGCAGAGATGAATGCTATCAGAATTATTTCATTAATAATAGATATTAGAACCCGTGTTAGCATGGATTCAATTTATATTACTTTATGTTTACTAATTTATGTGATACTAATGAAATTTGGAGATTCAACTAGAAAAAAAGTTACAGTTTTTTTAATATTTATATATTGTTAATTACTGTGATTTAGAAAACTGAAATGCGAAAAAAGAAAAAAAGATGGGCCTACATGTCATGGAAATGAGTACTACTTTTCGGCAGAAGCAAATAGTAAGAAGGAAAATAAATGATGGTTTTTATGTCAAAATATGAAGGAAAAAAAATACAATTTTGAAACATTAGGTATAATTTGTTTAAGCATATTAATATTGTTAGCTTTACATGTGACAGAATTTTAATAATGACTTTTAACTTGTTGCAGGAAAAGAAAGAGAAACGAGTTAAGCACACAACATCTTAGAAAGGAAAGATAATATCCACTAAATCAATCAAGGGAGATAATCTGAATAAATCAAAGGACACACTTCAAGGAATCAAAATCAGCCAAGATAGAGAATATCCGCTCAATCAATAAGGAAGTTGATATACACCAAAGGAAGCAAGACCAGCTGGAATCCGAGATTACTAAAGGAGAAATCGAAACCAATGGATGACATCGAGATCAGCCAAAATTCAAGAAGATCGTCGAAGATCAACCAAGAATCAAGAAGATCATCACACAATGAAGAATTTGATTTGTTCATGCACATATCTGATATGGACTTGACTCAGCAAATCAATCAGGATAAAATCAAGGACTAAATTAATGGTCCTTGATTCAAACACCCTTGGGTTTCCATAAAAGAGCAAAGTCCTCCAAAGTTACATAAAACCTCTCTCAGCCTCAGTTGAAATATACGCAACTTCACATGAGCTTATAGCACAGTCTTATTCTATTTTTCAAAAAAATTTGTAAACACGTAAGTGGAACATTTGAAAAAAGAAAAGAAAAAGAAAGATTCTGAGTGTAGGTTTGCAAGTACAGGTAATGTCAAGGTAGAACATCTTATTTGCATATCAGACAGGATCAAATTTACAGAAACTCTGTACTACCGAAGTTCTCTTCAAAGCTCTAAAGGAAACCTTGAAACCCAAGGGGACTGGATGTAGGCACCACATCGGTATTTTAAACCAGTATAAAAATAATATATGTTATTTACTTACTGTATTTACTGTTATCATATACCTGTTCTACTAACGTGCAGGTGAGTCGATTGACCATCACAGGAAGTCGACTAAAGAAATTTTTAATTCACCCCCCTCTTGACTTTCAATTGGTATCAGAGCAGGTCTCACCATTAGAGTGTTTAACCACACGTGCGCAAAGATCCAATGGCACATTATCAGATGGACACTCCTTATATCGACCACCATACTTCAACGGCCAACACTACTCCTACTGGAAAGATAGATTCAGAATCTTTGTTTCTTCAAATGATCATCAAGCATGGATTGTGATCAAGAAGGGTCCAATGCCCATTCCTCGACTGACTGAAAAAAACGACACTGAAAAGCCTTTTGATCCCGAATCTTTTGATATCATAAAATAGCAACAAGAGGTAATTCAAACTAATGCTAGAGCTATAAGTTTGTTATATTGTGCAGTGAATAGAGCTGAATATGACAAGATATCATATGTGAAACTGCGAAAGAAATGTGAGATAAACTAGAAGTGACTTATGAAGGAACCACTAAGGTAAATGAAGCTTGGATCAGTTCACTAGTCAATAAATATGAACTGTTCAAAATGGCCGAAGATGAAAATGTAGAAGCCATGTTCTCAAGATTCAACAAAATAATCTATGAACTCAAATCACTTGGAATGGTGTACTCAAATGGACTACAAGTTAGAAAACTTGTTAGAAGTCTTCCCAAAGCCTTGGAGACTAAAGCTGCCATCCTTGAAAATGGAGATCTACAGAAAATGACGTACGATGAACTCCGAGGCAACTTGATGGCCTATGAACAAAATCATATAAACAGGTACAACAAGGATGATAAAAAGAAAATTGTAGCCTTTACAGCTGAAGTCGGAGAAGAAGTCGATGATTATCAAAACGAAGGAATGACTCTCATAAATCGATGAGTGAGGCAAATGCTTAGACAAAGAAGACAGAGACCTCAACAGGAATTCAAAAACAATGATTTCAAAAGAAATGAAGATCGATGCTACTACTGTGGAAAATCAAGACATATTAAACAAAACTGCCTTGAACAGAGAAGGAGAAATAATCAACAAAATAATGATTCAAAAGGTCTCAGAGCCTGGGATCAAGGAGAAACAATCGATGATGACCAAGATGAAACTGCCAAGATATTCTTCATGGCACTAAGCGAAACAAGTGAGGTAAGACCTTTTAACTGCCCAAATTGTAATGACTTATAAAATTCGTTGGACATGGTTGCTGATGAATTACAGAAAGTTATTGATGAGTATAATAAGATTGCTCAAGAAAAGAAAGACTGGCAGATTCTTCTCGAAGCAAGTTAGATTGAAGTCGACTTACTTACAGAAGAACTGGAGGAAGTAAAAATGCAGCTGGACAGTATCAGGAAATCTCTCAGTCACAGTTCTGTCAAATCTAACATAACTACTTTCAACAGGAGACAAATCATAGTTCCAAGAGATCAAATGGATTTATATCTAACTCTTCCTTTCCTGAAAACTCTATTAAAATTATTTGCTATACTTGTGGTGATCTCGATCACAAATCTTTTAACTGCAGAAATATTCCTCGGGAAAATGGATTTGGAGACCAAAAATTACTAATCATCAAGGACCTAAAAACATTTGGGTACCTAAAAGAAACTAGTCTTTTTTGTCTGCAGGAGCAGTCTAAGAAAACTTACAAAAAGGGAATGTGGGTACCTGACAGTGGATGCTCCAGACATATGTGCAGAAAGAAAGAAAACGTCAAAACTCTAAAAAGATTAATGGATGCTTTGTAAGATTTGGGGACAACGCTAAAGGAGAAGTAACATGAGTAGGAACCATTACGCTCAGTTCTTCATATGATGTAGTTGAAGTGTATTTGGTTAAAGGACTCAAACATAATCTTCTCATCATTAGTCAACTATGTGATGTCGGATTTCAAGTCACATTCAACACAGCAAGCTGCATCATCAAATATCCTGAGAGAAAGCTCACTCTCATTGGAGATCGAGTAAACAATATATATGTTTTAAATAATGTTGATTTCCCTTCTCTTACTTGTCTTACTGCAATCACAAGTGATCCTTGGTTATGGCATGGAAAGCTTGGACACGCAAGCATGCATGCCCTTGAAAATCTCTCTAAACTTGAACTAGTCATTGGCTTACCAAAATTCAATTTCGAGAAAAGTCACATCTGTGATGTGTGTCAATTGGGTAAGCAAAGTCGTTCATCCTTCAAAGGAAAGGATATTATAAGTACGTCTAAACCTCTACAGCTTCTTCATATGGACCTTTTTGGTCCAACTCGAACTGCAAGCATTGGAGGTAAAAGATATGCTTTCGTAATTGTGGATGACTTCTCAAGGTTTTCATGGATAATATTTCTCACTCACAAAAATGAGGCATTTCATCACAACCATTCACAGTGATCATGGCGGCGAATTTGAAAATAAAGCCTTTGAAGATTTCTCTGCTCAAAATGGATTTACTCAAAACTTCTCTTCACCTAGATCACCTCAACAAAACGAAGTGGTAGAAAGGAAAAATCATTCATTACAGGATACAGCCAGAACCATACTGCTCGATCGAAATCTTCCTGGTCATTTTTGGGTAGAAGCTGTAAGTACTGCATGTCATATTCTTAATAGGTGTCTTATCAGGCCCATACTAAAGAAGACTCCTTATGAACTCTGGAGAGGAAAGAAGCCAAATATTAGCCATTTTCATCCTTTTGGCTGTAAATGCTTCATCCACAATAATGGTAAGAACAATCTTGGTAAGTTCGATCCAAGAAGTGACGAAGGTATTTTCTTGGGGTATGCACCCCTTAGCAGAGCTTTCTGAGTTTTTAACAAAAGAACTTTTAAGTGTCGAACAATCTATTCATATGGTATTTGATGACACTAACCCAAGAGTGCTGGAAATTGAAGATGGTGATGATGAAACCTCATTTGTTAAGCCTTCTGAAGATATCTCTAAAGCTACTCCTAAACCTAATGCTGACAAGTCAGCTGATGCAGAGGAGGAGTCGACTACTCCAGCTGACAAAGTCAACATTCATAGAGAATAGAGACATAATTCGAGCTACCCTGAGAATTTCATTCTTGGGAAACCTGATGACAAAATCCAAACAAGGTCTTCACTCAGAAAACAAGCTTATGTGGCTCTTGTATCTCAAATGGAACCCAAATGAATAACTGAAGCTATGGAAGATGAGTCATCGATACAGGCTATGAAGGAAGAACTTGATCAATTTGAAAGAAATCAAGTGTGGACTCTTATCGAAAGACTAAAAAATTGCTCAGTAATTGGAACCAAATGGGTGTTTCGTAACAAATTGGATGAAAATGGAAAAGTCATTCGTAACAAAGCAAGATTGGTTAATCAAGGTTACTCCCAACTGGAAGGTATTGATTACGGTGAAAATTTTTCTCCTATTGCACGACTCGATCGATGGCTTCTCTCAAAAGTTCTGACCATCGTTCATCAAACTCTCTTGATGTTCTCTCTTTGTCATCTGATTCTTCTGATGACTCCCTAGCCTCTCGTTCTCCGTCCATAAAGTGTAAGGGTCCTACAACCAAGAAGAAGGATCAAAAGAAGGCCCGTCCTAGCACATATGGAACTCTCGCTCCTGAGGACATGCATCGCTTCTAGGGTGTGGACCACAAAATCAAGTATGATAAATTTTAGTCCCATCCCATTGTTTCTGGCATAATGGTAAATTTCAGCCAGTTGCATGATACGAACTGTCCGGTAAGTTCGTTTCTTAAAGCTCAAAAATTATCTCTATTGTTTACCCTCTGTGGGCTTGAGTTATTTGAGGAAGTTGTTCGTTTATTCTATGCGAATCTCCGTGTGTCTGGCTATAGCAGTGAACTGGAAACCCTTGTCATGGGAAATCGTATTATTGTCAATGAATTGTTGTTTGAAGATGTCTTTGGTACTAAGTTTTTCGGTGTAATTCCATATATGAATGGTGTATGGCCTCATGATTTTGAGGTATCTCTGGAAGGTGCTAAGTTAGTCGTGGCTGAACTCGGCGCTAATTTGACTTATTTTGGACCCTTATCTCTCTGCTTTGAACATTGTATTTTGGCACATATTATTGCCACTACTCTCTTACCTAGGAAAAGATGTTTGAGCAGTATTTCAAATAGGGATGTGTTTGTGCTCTACTGCCTACTTAAGAAATATCGTATTAACTGGGTTCTCTGGATTAAGGAGTACACCTGGGAAAGTTCTGAGGAGTCGAATCCCTCTAATAGTTTACCTTATGGGTTGCTTATTTCACGAATCCTGGTGGACCGTCTAGTGGACCTCTCTATGTTCAAACCCATTGAGATCAATGCTACTTATGAGTCTCGAACCTTCTCCAGCATGGGGTATGTAAAGGTTGGTAACAGATGGGTAAAAAAGGACTCCATTCGAGAAAGGGCTGATACCACCAAGCCAACTAAGATATCTGCAGAGTCAGCTGCTCTCCGGCTTCAGGATTCTGATGAACTTAAAACTCACATTCTTGCTGTGGAACGTGGACTGGAAACACTTCATGATGCTGTTGAAAAGGTATTTCGGCTTCAAAAAGATACAAGTACAGTTGTAGGTAAGCTTTGAATTGCAATGACTGGGATAAAGCAGGAAGGAATTGCAACTGTCAACAAGCTGATCAGGCAAGTCGACTCTCTAAAGAGCGGAGTCACCTCTTCCAACAACGATCTTGCCATCTATGTCCAAAACTATTACTCTAGTCTGTCCAAGTATGTGGAACGCTCCTACAACACCTTTTGTGGGAAGGTTATCAACACCCTCAAGTACTTTTGGGGTGAAAATCGTTAGCTTTATTCTCTTTTGTTGAGTCTTTTGAACAATTATCTAATAGGGCTCTGTCCCTGCCTCTGTGTCTTTTGGACTGCATTTTGAAGGCTCTCTGCCTTCCTACTATCCTTGCTGCTTGTTCTGTTTTATGTGTTCTCTCTTGCTCTTTCTTTTTTACTATGCCAAAGGGGGAGAATGGTCTGAATTCTCTTTAAACGAGAATTAATCAAGTCTGGGGAGCTATAGTCCAATCAAGTTAGGGGGAGCTACAAAGATCCTTCAATAACTTAGGGAAGTCTCATTACTACTTTAAGCTTATGTAAATCGGAAGATAGTTGTCATTATCAGAAAGGTCGATAGCATTACATGTTCCAGAATTTTAATAATGACTTTTAACTTGTTGCAGGAAAAGAAAGAGAAACGAGTTAAGCACACAACATCTTAGAAAGGAAAGATAATATCCACTAAATCAATCAAGGGGAGATAATCTGAATAAATCGAAGGACACACTTCAAGAAATCAAAATCAGCCAAGATAGAGAATATCCGCTCAATCAATAAAGAAGTTGATATGCACCAAAGGAAGCAAGACTAGATGGAATCTGAGATTACTAAAGGAGAAATCGAAATCAATGGATGACATCGAGATCAGCCAAAATTCAAGAAGATCATCGAAGATCAGCCAAGAATCAAGAAGATCATTACACAAGGAAGAATCTGATTTGCTCATGCAAATATCTAATATGGACAGGACTCAGCAAATCAATCAGGATCAAATCAAGGACTAAACTAATGGTCCTTGATTCAAACACCCTTGGGTTTCCATAAAAGAGCAAAGTCCTCCAAAGTTATATAAAGCATCTCTCAGCCTCAGATACGCAACTTCACTTGAGCTTATAGTACAGTCTTCTTTTATCTTTCAAAAAGCTTTGTAAACACATGAGTGTAACAATTGAAAAGAAAAGAAAAAGAAAGATTCTGAGTGTAGATTTACAAGTAGAGGTAGTGTCAAGGTAGAACATTTGATTTGCATATCAGACAGGATCAAAGTCACAGAAACTCTGTACTACCGAAGTTCTCTTCAAAGCTCTAAAGAAAACCCTTGAAACCCAACGTTGCTGGACGTAGGCACCACATCGGTGTTTCGAACCAGTATAAAAATACTCCGTGTTATTTACTTACTACATTTATTGTTATCATATACTTGTTCTACTTACGTGCAGGTGAGTTTATTGACCATCACAGGAAGTCGACTGAAAGAATTTTTAATTCACCCCCCCGCCTCTTGACTTTCAAATAATACCATATCAAAACTACCCCAGCTAGGGAAGTAGGCATGTCGTCCAGTGTGCAGGTGTTGGATGACATGCTTGCTTTTCCTTTTTGTGGTTTAACTTGTAGGTTTATATGTTCCTACTGATTGAGATTTGTTTTGGTGTTGCATGTCATGTGATTGCATGTGTGAATTCAGTTTGGGGATTTTGGTGAAAACTAATTTTGGCTTATTTGGGTGTTCAACAATTTTTCTCCATAAAGTGATTTCTGCATATTTGGAAGTCCAGCGATTCGTCTTTTCTCCGGTAAAATTTTGATCTTGGAGGGAAAAGGGAAGCTATAGTATTACCGAGTTTATTAATTATTTCCTTAGTTTTATTCCTGACACGAATTTCTCTATCTGTAATTGATTTTTAATGCAACTACCATCATGACTGAAACTATTATCATATTGCAATTTTTTTACTCCAATATATTAGTAACTTATCCTCAAAATGAATTTTGCTTAATAATCAAAATGAATTTTCCTTAATAATCAATATTGGCATTCATCAATCCCATGCTATATGACGAATGAACAACAAGACATTTCTCCTCTTTAATCAAAGGTCTTGAAGTTTGAGCTACGAGTATAAACTTGGTCTTGTTGGATGATGTTTCATTCCTATATGAGACTTGCCAGAGCGAATTCATATCCCCCGATATTCAGTTACCCAAGGTGTACATTTTAGGCCTCTAAACATCTCAACACCATTCTATGTAGAAAATGGCTCTGAGTTATATTGGACTTTGCTTCATTTATTTTATTGTATTTTAGAATATAATTTGAGTTTAGTTTGTGTTCTGGCATTAGCTTGCAAATCTAGGGGTTCAAGTCTCCATCTTCATTTGAAGGTGTGTTATTTCTCCTCTCATCATCGATTGCTTGTTTACAAATTTGAATTTTTGTCTTGAGATGGAGGGAATTTCAGTTTAAACTTAGCAAGATTGTCTACTGCCTTGCCCCCAAGTGTGTGGCCTAAATATATATGGGAATTATCTACTTACAGAATACACGAAGGACGGCCCATGCACTTACAAAGATATAAAGAGGCTACATACTCGTTCGATGAAGTAAAATATATATTATAATTAACCACAACTGAGTGATAGTAGTGTATGCTTAAACACATTTCACACATTCTTTAATTAATATAAACACTGGTGGTGGTGCTAGGAAAATAATTAGTTATAAATAGAATGATTGTGTAATATTAATTACATGACCGAATGTTGAACGTGCATGAAATCGAATGTTAGTTTTTATCAACAAAATAACTTTCCATATCAGTTAGAAATTAGATGTAAAATGAAGATCTGGGACATGTAGGAGGTAGGGTTGCTCCTCATCATCAAAGGCATCATAATAGCCCACTTCTCAATCATTGCTCCAATTTTAATCTGAAATGGATAAAATATAAGTTTGTATCGTGATCAATATTTTCTAGCTTCTTATTTTGTAAATTCAACTTGACATGTATCTTGAACAGACAAAAGGAGTAACCAATTGAAATCCGTCTTGTTTAGACAAAGCGAAACAATGAAGCATTTTTGTTTACCTAGCCACATATCTCCTTGTAGCACTCTTCGTTGTTAGGAATCTTGTGATAGTATAAGTATCCATTCAGTGTTTCCTTATCCATAAATTTCTTGGGGAAAATTGAAAACAAGGCAGGGCAGGGGAAATCTTTTTTTATTTAAAATATATAATGAGGTAGGGAGCGAAAAAGAAATTCCTTTTTCTGAGCTCCCGAATCGAGTAACGGGTCAATTGTATAGCAATTTCTCGCTAAAATACAATTGAATAGAAGTGCTCGTTGGAATACAAAACTGCACCTATATCTAATTCTCTTGCTCTCTTTTTTAAAAAATAAATAAATTATGTGCAATAAATTAGTTTTGAAGAAATTGATTTCAAAACAGTGTGAGCTCAAGGGGGAATGCAAAATTGGGCTGCTTAGCAATAGGCATGCCCTTATTCGAGTAACTTTAATGGAGGACTATGTGCACTTACTATCCAAACCAGCTTTCTACATTGCACAAAGGAATTGCTCTTTCCCTAGGAGAATATTGAAGTGGGATCCAATGTTTGATCCCGAAGAAGAGACGACTATAGCCATTGCTTGGATATCCTTTCCAACTCTCCCACCAAAATATTTTGGTAGAGAAACGATGTTCTCATTGGCAGCGGCAGTGGGTAAACCTTTACAGGTTGACATGGCGACAAGGAACCAAACAAGACCCAGTTGTGCTAGAGTCAAAGTGGAGGTGGATTTGCTCAGAGAATTTCCCAAAAGAATCAAAATAGGCATGAAGAAAACTAATAGGGAGGTAATGGACAAGTGGATGAGAATAAAGTATGACTACATTCCAAAATACTGTAAGACATGCATGTTACAAGGACATGATGAGCAACAATGTTACGTGGAACATCCAGAATTGTATCCAAAGAAAGAGAAGAATAATATGGAAGCAGATGCGAAAGAGGAAAAGGAGAACAAATATAATCGATAAAAAGGTAGTGATAGGATGGAAGAAAGGAATGCACCTCAACAAATGGAGAAGATTAAAAAATTTGAGGAACCAAAAACTAAAAAGGGAGGGTGGAGGAAGCAGCCAGATAGAGTTTGGGCCAAGGTGGAAATACCCATTGGTAACAAATTTGAAGCTTTAGAGAAAGATGAAAAGGAAGGTGAAATGGTGGAGAGCTCTAAAGGAGGAGAAGGCCATGCATCGGACAGGCAAAGTGAACACACAGTGAAAGAATCATCCAAAGAATGGGTCGAAAGTTCCTTTGGAAAACAAAAAAAAAGGACATCACCAGGGGCACAAAGCAATCACATTAACATAGGGGCAGAAAATTTGCATATATTGTTAAAGAATGGGGGATCTGAGGAAATATCTAGCAACATGGGAGTGAATACTCCATTTACTGTTAACAGCGGTAGTATGCATGAGAAGGAACACCAGCAGGATAATAGTGTAATAAGAAGTGATGAAATGACGAAGAAAAATGATCCAGAGGTACAACTTAAAGAAGCTCCAAACCTAATTGACGAATCAGAGGGAGAAATACAACATAGAAAAGAATCAGAAGAAGATGACTACATGGATTATAATATCCAGCAGATCAGTATAGCAGGGGACTTATCTCCAAGTCACATGAATAGTTTGAAGGCAAAAAAAGGAAGACCCGCCATTCTGCTTCAAGTCAAAACAATGAGTAGCAAGGACAAATATTCCAATAGTGATAAATGTTTGAAAAAGCTATTTTTTGGAATATTAGATCCGTTAACACTCAAAATTCTTTTGGGAGATTGATGGATCTTAATAGAAGACATCACTATTCATTTGTAGCTTTAATGGAACCTTTTCAGGATCCATTAGAGTTAGACCAATACAAAAGAAAGTTAGGTTTCGATAATGCCCTAGCCAACTATTCCGAGAAAATTTGGATCTTCTGGAGGGATGATTGGGAGGGTACTTTGCTTATGGATTCTATACAACACATATCTATGAAATTCTGTAAAAACAATAGTTCTTTCATTATTTCATTAGTATATGCTACGTGTAATGCGTTGGATAGATTGGAATTATGGGAGGAATTAGAAGGTATCGCAGAAGATTGGCGGATACCTTGGATGGTTGGGGGTGATTTTATGTAGTTATTAATGAGGAAGAGAAATTGGGAGGCCTTGAATTCACTCAACAGGAGGCTACTGATTTTGCTCTTTGTATTAGCAGTTGTGCGTTAACTGAAGTGAAATTTTCAGGGAGTAAATATACTTGGTGGAATGGACGAATAGAGGAAGTTTGTATATTCAAGAGATTGGATAGAATTTTAGTGAATGCTTTTTTCACAGAGGAATTTCCATCCAGTGAAGTTCATCATTTAATCAGACATGGATCAGATCATGCTCCTCTTCATATGATTTGTGATACAGAAGAGGAACCGGTGGTGAAACCTTTTCGTTTTCTGATTTTTTGGACTATACACCATCAATTCAAGGAAGTAGTACAACAACACTGGAGGATTGAGTTTGTTGGTAGCCCTTTTTTTGGAGGTTCACGCTAAGCTGAAAAGGGTAAAAAGAGCTTTAGCTAAATGGAGTAGGGATGTCTTTGGTAACATTTTCCAGCAAATTGTTATTGTTGAGGATGTGGTCAAGGTTAATGAGACTCAATTGGAGATTCTTCCTACAGTAGAAAACAGGGAGGAGCTGAGTAGAATGGAGGCATAATTGAGAAAATACCTCAAGATTGAAGAAGAATATTGGAAGCAAAAGGAGGGAATGAAATGGTTTGTGGATGGAGATAGAAACACTAAATTCTTCCACTCTTATGTTAAAGGAAGAAGGAAAAAGTTACATTTAGCAGAGATATGTAATGAGTACGGGGTGATGGTGAAAACAAACCAACAAATAGGGCAAGCAACAGTCTATTACTTTTCAGAGCAATTTAAGGCAGATGAGACATCTTAAGATTACTCAATGCTGAAACATATCCCTAAGCTGATCACAGAAGAGGAAAATGAAGAAATGATAAAGCTTCCAACACAAGAGGAGATAAAAAGGGTAGTGTTTGAGCTTAATGGAGAGAGTGTGAGTGGATCGGATGGTTTTTCCGGCTTGTTCTTTCAGTCCTACTGGGAAATCGTAGGAGCTGACACCAGATTAGTGATTGCATTTTTTTGTGGGCAAACGCTGCCAAATTTTATTACTCACACCAATCTGATTTTATTACCAAAGAAGGAGGATGTTAACAATTTTTCAGACATGAGGCCAATTAGTTTGAGCTCTTTTATTAACAAGAGTATATCGAGATTGGTGCATGATAGAATAGCGGAGGTGTTACCCAAGATTATATCTCCCACCCAATCAAGTTTTGTTAAAGGAAGGAGCATAACTGAAAATGTATTGTTGGCACAAGAAATAATTAGGGATATTCACATGAGAAATAAGCATATTAATGTGGTTGTGAAGTTAGATATGGCTAAGGCGAATGATAGAGTGTCTTGAATTTTCCTAACAAAGGTACTGCCAAAGTTTGGTTTTTCGGAGGTAATTATTGATATGGTAAGGAGACTCATCTCGAGTAATTGGTATTCAGTCCTCATTAATGGCCAGTCTAATGGTTTCTTTCAGTCTTCTAGAGGTCTTAAACAAGGAGATCTTTTGTCCCCAACACTATTTATCATTGCGGCAGAAGTTTTGGCCAAAGGTTTAGACAGCTTACATAGTGATAACGATTATAAAGGGTATGGTCTGCCAAAATGGAGCCCAACTATAAACCATCTGTCATATGTAGATGATACAATATTATTTTGTTCAGGGGATAGACCTTCGGTCATTAAGACGATGACAGTGATAAGAAATTATGAAGAAGTATCTGGTCAAATGGTCAATAAGGCTAAAAGTGCTTTCTATCTCCATGAAAAAAACCCCTTAATAGTGGCAATCAGAATGAGAAAACTTAGGGATAAGACAAGATAATTTCCCTTTCACTTATTTGGGATGCCCTGTGTTTTATGGAAGGAAGATCAATAGTTACTTCGAAGAATTTTGTCTTGGCAGAATAAATTTATATCCTTTGGAGGTAAGTACATACTTATTAGCCATGTTCTTTAATCACTACCAGCTTATCTTTTATCTGCTATGAATCCCCCCAAGAAGATTATTGAACAGATACATCAGATCTTCGCAAAATTCTTTTGGGGAAATACATGAAGTATACAAGGAAAACATTGGGTAGCCTAGAATGACATGTGTTACCCTAAGGCAGAAGGGGGTTTGGGATTTCGATCTCTCCATGATGTTAGTAATGCTATGTTTGACAAACTGTGGTGGAGGTTCAGGGTGTCCATTTCTTCATTATGGAGTAACTATATGCGCAATAAATATTGTAAGAAATTACACCCTACAGTTGTTAGGAATTCTGCAGCATCTCAAGTGTGGAGGAAATTATTGACAGTAAGGGAAGAGGTGGAGCATGAGATTTAGTGGCAAGTTAAAGTAGGGAATTCAAGTTTCTGGTACGATAATTGGACAAAACAAGGGGCGTTATTTTTCACAGAAGGAGAAAGTGCGCAGGAGGAGGAATTAGAGGTAAAAGAGTTCATTGGAAATGAAAGTTGGAAAATAGAAAAATTGCAGGAACATATTTCAGAGGAAATGATATCTCACATAGTTAAAAACATCAAGCTTAACATCTATGCTCTGAATGATAAGCCGTGGTGGATGGGAAATTCAACAGGAGTTTTTTTGGCCAAATTAGCTTATCACATGCTAAGGACCAAGAGAGAAACAACTGACTGGATGAATTGGATTTGGATTAAAGGTTTACCATTTAAATTTTCTTTCTTCTTATGGAGGGTGTGGAAGAAAAGAATTGCAACAGATGATAATTTGAGGAGAATGAGGATGCATATAGTATCTAAATGTTACTGCTGTGAGAAGGGGGAACTGGAAACCATGACTCATTTATTACTAACCGCTCCCATAGCTCAAAGGCTATGAAAGCAGTTCACTTCTTGTGCAGGTTTGGATATTGATGGGATTCAACTACACCATTCATTTTTTAAATGGTGGGAATATGAAGGAAACCCAAAATTGCAGCAAATCATGAAGGTCATTCCAGCGATTATCACGTGGGAACTATGGAAAAGGAGAAACTCAATCAGACATGACAAGAAGGTATCGTTTGATAAAATGTTCAGTCAATGTCAAATGACAGTTCATCAGCTGATAAAAGCCAAGTATCCATTGCTCAAAAACATTCCTCTTCAATGGAGTGAGATGCTTGATTTACTACAAAGATACAGACCCACACTATTTTATCACATTGTGCGGTGGACAAGGCCAAAGGAGGGTTGGATAAAATGTAATACAGATGGAGCAAGTAGAGGTAACCCAGGGATGAGTTCTTATGGCTTTTGTTTGAGGGATAGTAGCGGGGATCTACCGTATGCAGAAGCCAAAAGAATAGGATTTGCCACTAACTTGGTGGCTGAGGTAACAACAATCCGGAAAGCTCTGAGATACTATAAAGAACAGGGTTATGCTAACATATTTCTAGAGACTGACTCATTAAGTTTTAAAAATATGATTAGAGGGGAATGGAAAATACCATGGAAAATAATTGAAAGGGTAGAGGAGATTCATGAGATGATAGAGGTAAGTAATACCCAAATAACACACATATACAGGGAAGCTAATCAGTTAGCAGATTTCATCACAAACACAACAATAGATCAAGAAGGTAAATTACAATATCAGTTGTTCTATCAGCTACCGAGCAAAGCAAGAGGGATTTTAAACATGGATAAACAACAAATATCAGCAATTCGAATAAGGACAAGGAGAATCAGCATTACCAATAGTCATTAACATGGAAAGCAAAGGAACAGACATAGAGTTACACAGCTATGATAACTACAATAAAGTTTGTGGCAAGCTTAAAGGGGTATTTACATTGAATCCGCGGGTCAGAAACGTATTTTTACAAGCTGAGCAGGACAGCCAGGCAGTCTCCATTGCGAAGGATGTTGATCAGCCGGAGATCGGAACTCACGAGCATTTTGAGCGGCAGAGACAACTTGAGAAACAAAGAAGAAGCTGAGCTCTTTTTAGGAAACCTCACTTTTTGATTGTGGGCTGGACCTCTGTTATTTCTTATGTTTATTTGTTTTGAGTTTGCAGACTTTCTTTATTAATAAAATGGACCAAATTTAATTTTTTTTTAAAAAGTTTTGAAATTATGAGTTAAAACACAATGTTTTGAAATTCCAATTTGTTATGACATAATGTTATACTCTTTAATGACTAAAA
Organism: Solanum acaule; assembly: GCA_036250505.1. Lineage (NCBI taxonomy): Eukaryota > Viridiplantae > Streptophyta > Magnoliopsida > Solanales > Solanaceae > Solanum > Solanum acaule. The sequence goes on along the minus strand of JAJOOR010003595.1, from coordinate 7,579 downwards.
CCATGATATATTTTAGTCGCTTGAAGCATGTATTATATTTTTTTTGATACATTCAATTAATATTGCATATTACTAGCACTATTAGGTGAGATGACATTGTACATGCGTACTCTTTATCTTTGAAGGAAAAAAAAAAAATACCACGTTGTTATTCATCACAAGATGTTTGTTAATATATATATTCAAAAAACACAAAATTACTATATTACTTAGTGAAATGTCCTTCGTTTTTTTACCCTTTTTACATAGATTCACATTAGACTGACGAAAGACAATGTTCAAGCATTTCAAAAAATTCAATGTTTATGTCCATTTAATTAAGTGCGAATAAGCACACTGTGCTATTTTGTCTATACTTTAACTACAAATACAGAACACGCATATATCGAAATTATAATGAAGCAGGTAAATACTTTCTTGGGCCAAGTTTTTATTAAGTAATTAGCTAAATAAGTGATTGGATCATCATTCTGCCATTCCAAAAACTTGTATTTTTAAATTTTATTTGATAACTTACTTACAACGTCTAATAATATTAATAAATTATATATTCATTAATATGAATTACACACACAATATGCTGACCATGAAACTTGTAAAGCAAAATGTTATGTGTGACAGAATATGATAACATACTCCAAAGATTAAGAATAGCAACACCGCTTTTTTTTTTTCCTAATTTCACATATTCTTTTTCCTTTTTCAATTCATTTCTTTCCCTCGTAGAAAGTTCCTAAACAATACAAGTACTCAAAGTGCTATTTGTATAAATAAGAATCTCCTTCGTTATATGATTTCTTCTTCATATATATAGATAGATAAAGGATTTATAAAGAAATTATTTAAAACTACATTTTATGCTACCGTTCTTTCTATCTGATAGAAAAAAAAAATCATGATTCTGAATCGATCTTACTTGGATCAAAAATCTCAAATTTATCTATGAAGAACTAATAAAATTTTATTAGTGTATATATTTAATTTTTTTGTATAATACTAATTGATATGCTGGAATATTTTCAACTCTCCTTTCTGGTAACCAAGAAAAGAAATGACAATTAACATATTATCAAAGGAAAAATAATGAAGAAAAATGAGAGAAGAATTAATTAATATTAGAAGATGTCAAGAATATCATCTATAGAACAATTGCAAAGAGGACACAACCCTCTATTCAACCAAAGTTCTCTTGAACAAATCCTACAATAAGTATGTCCACAATGCACACACAACACACTGAATCAATTTCTCTCTCTTTTTTGCTATGCGGCATGTTATTGTTATTATTATTGTTTTTCTCATCTTCATTTATGTCCGTCTCCTCAAACAATCTCATCAATGTCTTTAATTGCGTTGTGGGAGTCATGCTCACCATTCGTTCTGCTTCCAACACCATTGCCAAGTTCACTCGTCGAGCTCCATTATGGGCTCTTCTTCATCTACATAATATTGGGTCTCTTCTTCTTCCTCTACTACCATGTCAAATACCCTCGTGTTCCAAGAAGGTCCGCAACAAGCAGCTAACCCACTAAATTTAAGTCATCGTTTCAACTTCTTCCATAACATCTTCGGCCTATCTTCACCGTTCATTTTTTTCTTCTCCCATTTGTTTTATTTTTGAGGGTTTGTGTATTCCCTTCTCTATGAAATAAAAATTTAGAAAAAGTTGGTAATAGAAGAAAATATGCTCCCTTTATTTCAGTTAATGAAATATTTTTAATTTTTCAAGATTCAAATTATGTAAATTTTAATTATGATTTTTAAAACATACATATTTGCATAAGAAGAATGTAATTTATAGCACATACCATACAGTTTTTTTATTTTTCAAATATTGAATTGGTCTAATTAAATTTATCTTCATCAAACTAACCATCAAAAGGCAAAAATATACTACATGAATTGAGACGAAGAAATTACTGATTATAACTCAAACCTAAATTAATAGGAGTTGACAATATGAATCTCTTGTATCTAAATTATTATATATTTTTGGGAAAATACATTTAAAAAAAAACCCCCTAAACTTGGCAGGATAACTTACTTTAGCACTTTAACTTTACGGATAACTATTTGCCCCTCTAATCTCATTTGAAATGAATTTAATATCACCTTAAGATTATAATATCAGTCTCACAGTGGCAAGTGCATCTCACACGCGCCATGTCATCGACACATCAGCGCCACAACACTGCCATGCCAGCGCCACCTTGAAACTTATTTAAATTTTGAATTTTTAGTTCTTCTTTTATTTCTTTTTATTTATTAACAATTTTAGAAAGAAAAAAAATAGGAAAAATGAGGATTAATCTTACATTAAAAAAAAATTCAAGTTCGTCACCATTAATACAAACACTACCTTAAATAGTGATTTTGAAGCAACAATTTTCAACACCAACAATCTTCTCTTTTCAATTTTCAAAATTAGTGATATCAATTGTGATTCATATCTTGAAAAAAAGAAGACCCTCTTCTTAAAATCGAAAATTAATATGAGTGAAAGATCAGAAGTAAAGAAAAAAATGGTGGGGGTTCAACGATGAAGGAGAAAAAGACAAGAAAGATGATGGTTGAAAGAGGGGAGGATTGGAGTAGGAAAAAGAGGGTGGGGGTGTGCGGTTCGAAGAAGGAGAAATGGGGTGGGGAGTTTTGAAGAAGGACAAAGAGAGGGGGAGGGGGGTGTTTCGAGTAAGGGGTGGTGCAAGGGTGGTTGAAGGCGGTAGGGGGTGGTGGGCTGTGGGGAAGAAGAAAGTGTTAGGTTGCTAGTAACTAAGGGTGGGATGGTGGGGTGTGAGGAGGATGAAGAATGAAAAATGATGGCTGAAAAGGGAAAAACGGGACTCACTTATCTTTTTCCTTTTAAATTTTTTGTCAAACACGCTTGCATTTTTTTCACTTGCCATGTCAGCGATTTAGGTGCATTTAAATTCACTTGATACGAGATTAGGGGGGTAAAGAATTACCCGTAAAGTTAAAGTACTAAAGTAAGTTCTCCTGCCAAGTTCAGGGTTTTTTTTATGTATTTTCCCTATATTTTTGGTAGAATAAGTCTTATCTATTATTGGAGCTTGAGACCAAAAGAATATATATCAAATACTTTAATAAAAAAGGTGAAAATAAAAGAGGGATTAGGAAATGTGAACCTGAATCCTTGTTTAATTAAAAAATAATAATTAGGGGTTTTGAAAAATGAAAATACGATAAAAATCTACAAAATATGAGGTAAATTACCTATGTGAATATCAAGAAATTATATGCACATTGAAAGAAAAGATTTCTTGCTTCTCCAGAATTAATGATTTGTTCTTCTTTTTTTCCTTTTCCGCATAAGAAGGAAGACGAAGAAGAAGAGAGAATGCGAATTTTAATGGAAAGGGGAGAGGGTTTGTTTTGAAATTAGGAAGGATTTTGTCTATCTTTTCGAGTTTGAAAAATAGTTATTCTCTACCTTTTTCCTAACTAACTTTTTAATTTTTTTATTCTACCCTTATATTATTGATCGTTTTTGTTTACTTTTTTTTTTTTTTTAAATCATAATATTTTTTTATTTCTGTTGGAGTAATTATATAACATGGGATGAGAAAAATCGGCAATATCAAATAGTCAGAATTTATTAGTCTAATTATGTCACGTCCCGAGCCTACACTCTAGGCGGGACTGACACTCGAGAACCAATGTTGGCCTCAAGCGAACCCTTGGCCTGACTTACTTACTCAGCGGAAGACTTTAAGCATTAAGAAGAGAACTCAAATGCAAGATAACTCAATTATCTCAAACTTAACTTATAATGTTTTAGAAATAAACATTTAACTTAGCCAAAGTGGCAACTCAATTCTGAACATAAGCCAATAACAAAGTAAAGACAAATGAACTAACTGGATGTCTATCTATGAAGCCTCTAAACAACTGAGATAGATATCGGGACAGGCCCACGACATCCTAATGAACTAATAATAAAACTGAAAGCAATAAAAGGAGTCCTCCGGAATGCAAGGAGGCTCACCAACTGACTCTGAAGTGCTCACTGGATCAACGATGTGCTGGATGCTGATCCTGGTTACCTGCGTCTGCATCATAAGACGATGCAGGCCAACTGGCATTAGTACATTGAATGTACGAGTATGCGAGTTGGAATGCTAAACACAACTTAAGCTTGAAAAGAATCTGAAAGGAACTGAAAAACTTACCTGGCTCAACTCAACTCAACATAACTGAACTCATTTTCATATAAAACAGTTTTAAAACAAGTGCAATATAAGGAAAAGTTGTTTAAAACGTGATGTCAACTCTGTGTATTTAGAAATACAATAATAACTCTGTAAGTATGCAAAGATACAATATGAACTCTGTTTGTATATAAAAATACAAAATATTGTTGTGGGAGTTTCTCTAACCGACAACCATCACTTAAGAGCTATAGTGATGATACAACGTTTTACCTCACGCTGCCAATGACCGTCCTATACCTTGCCAGGGGTATAGAACCTAACTCACTAAGTGGATCCATTAGTCTATGCTAAAAAGCACTAAAGGAATCATCTAAAAAGTATGACCCTTTTCTACCTATGGTGGCTACATGGTTTATGGGGGCTGTGAGTTGTCTGAACTCTCCCCATATCGGTGCTCAATACTACTCCCAAAAATATAATATTAGCTCTTATGTTTAAAAATATACTTCTTTCTGTGATTTGAGATTAGTACTCAAAAACTTAGCTCAAAGGCTATCTTTGGAAATCAAAGTTTCCTCTCTTGCTTCATTTAGAAAGCAATTACTCTTTTATGAAAACTAGCCCGAAGGCTCTTTGGAAATCGAGGTTTCCTTTCTTGTTTAAATGTAAAAAACATTTTAAACCCTTTGGGAATACATAGTCCCCATATACTTTTGAAGAGGTGGTAAGACTTCATGGAGTCCAGTCTCCATTATTTCAGATAGAGGTGCACAATTTACTGCATAGTTTTGGAAATCTTTTCAGAAAGGCTTGGCTTCAAAGGTGAACTTAAGTACTGCCTTTCATCCTCAGACTGATGGGCAAGAAGAGCGCACTATTCAGACATTAGAAGATATGTTGAGGGCATGTGTGATTGATTTAAAAGGAAATTGGGATGATCACCTACCTCTCATTGAGTTTGCTTACAACAACAGTTACCACTCTAGCATCCAAATGGCTCCTTATAAAGCTCTTTATGGGAGAAGATGCAGATCTCCTATTGGATGGTTTGAAGTTGGTGAAACAGGGTTGATAGGACCAGATTTAGTTCACCAAGCTATGGAAAAGGTGAAAGTGATTCAAGAAAGGTTGAAAACGGCACAGATTAGTCAAAAATCCTACACTGATGTTAGGAGAAGGGCGTTAGAGTTCGAAGTAGATGATTGGGTATATTTGAAAGTTTCACCCATGAAGGGTGTTATGAGGTTTGGTAAGAAGGGGAAACTTAGTCCCCGGTATATTGGACCTTATCGCACAGCCAAGAGAATTGTCAATGTAGCTTATGAGTTGGAGCTGCCACAGGAATTAGCAGCGGTTCATTTGATATTTCATATCTCCATGTTAAAGAAGTGCATGGGCGATCCTTTATTGATCATACCAACTGAAGACATGGAGATCAAGAGGTAGCATCAGTCAAGGTCCTTTGGAGGAACCAATTTGTTGAAGAAGCGACTTGGGAAGCTGAAGAGGACATGAAGAAGAGATATACACATTTCTTTGAATCCGAAGAAAGTGCAGATCAAGGTACTAATTTTCTTCTTAGTGCTCTCTAATTTATGAATGAGCATGTGTTGTTTGCATTTGCTTGTTGGGTGTTTAAGTTTGATGTTGCACCCTAAGCCTAGTAAGAGTAATCTCATTCGAAGATGAATGTTCCCAAGGGGGAGATATTGTAACACCTCGCAACTAGAAAGAAGTTTAAAATCTGGAAATAGTCATTTTTGAAAATTATAAGGAAATCAGGAAAATTTTAAGTAAGTTTTGGTCAACTTCAACCAACCATAACTCCTAGCTCATGATGAGTTAGGTGTAGTTCCAAATATGGTTGGAAATCTCTTGGAATGATCTTTCCAACGCCAATAAATTTGCGCGATTCCGAGTTTGGATGAGTGAGTTATGCTCTTTGGAAGTTGGGTTGTTGGTTTAACGAAAGTCCAAATCCGGATTTTTGAAGGGTAGTTTGGTCTTTTCCTTACCCTTTTATTTTAATTCGTTTTAGTGAATAAATTAAGGGTCTAAATTGAACTGGGTCATTTTTACGCTTTTGGAAAAGAGTTAGGGTTTTAGAGAAGAGGAGAAAAGAGAAGGAGAAGTAAGAAAATCGTCAAGATCGTTGAGTTTAGCTTGTCGATTTCGTCGGGGGTGATCCCTACAAGGTATGCGAGATCACATAGCATTGGATTAGTTCACCCACGCGCCAAGCATGTTTAATTCAGCTTGTTTTAGTCCTAAAATGATTGAGAAATTGATGTTCTTGATAGTTGTTCTTGAATTGATTTCGTTCTTCAATATGAGTTGGGATTTAGGAGTTTCTTGATGATTAAGTGTTGTTTCCCTGAGTTATTTGAGTTAGATTTTGTGTAGTTCATTTAGAAAAGATACAACACTGATTTGTATATTTTTCAAAAACATATATTCTTTCTTAAAATTCCAACAATATTTGTATTCCAGTCATCAAAACGTACAAATTTACAATCATAGTAACAATCAAAAATTTTAATTCAAAAAGAAATTGTATTTCTTGACAAAAATGTATTTCTTATCTGTTGTGTATTCCACAAAAATATTGTATTCAATGTCTAATTAATAGAACATCTACTAAATAGGATTCCAAATTATTTTGTATTCCAAGCATCCAACATACAACAAAATCAAAAACAGTTCAATCATTCACTGTTTGTATCCCAAACAGATTATTTTGAAATATGACCGGTGATTCTGTACTTTCATCTCCTTTTGGTTCTTTTGCATGTGAGAAAGATGCAAAAATACTTCAATTCATTGAAGAGATAACTAGAATTGTTGATGCCGTCCAACAGAGTGTCTTGGATGAGATATTGCCCCAAATTCCCAAATTGAACAGTGATCATCTAACCTTTAAATTCATTATTCGGATAGTAACTTATGAAGATATTCAAGTGAAGATCCAACATACAAAATACGATGTAGATCCATTTTTGAATAACTTTTTCAATTGCCATTTTCGAATCACTTCCAAACAAATTAAAGAATCGGCAGTTAATGAATACCTGATCATTTCTATATTTCACCGACAATCTCGAAGTTCAACGAAATCAGTCAAATTCACTTCGAAATCCCAATCGATTATTTCAAAATTTCTTCCTTAATGGAAACAATCGCAAATCAGTCGAATTCGCTTCAACAAAGTTGAAAATCTTTTGAATAATTTCTGAGATTTCTTAGAAAAATGGAGAAATTTGATTTTAAAAAAGCAAGATTTAAGTTACATGGGGATATGGAATAATGGAAGAAATCATGAGAGAGAGAAAGAGATGATAGAATTTAGGTAAAAAATTTAGAGAGAGAAAAGTGGGTAATGGGGTCTTTTTTTTTTTTTTTTTTTTTTATTA